>PVJS01003518.1:0-75126 GCA_004027185.1 Glis glis | reverse complement strand
CTGTCACAATGGATGGAAAGTGGCAACAGAAAGAGGAGCTCAGCATCAACACCGATGGAGATGGATGTGCACCACAGATCGGATCGACAGCCTCAGCAACCTATGAGGCGCTCCCAGGAGACACTGTCCTCCCAGCTTCTCATTATGTGTCTTGGTTGTTGGGTTTCTGAAGAGAGTTTTGAATTCATAGTCTGTAAGCCATGCACATAATGAATAGCTGATAGCAGTCCAGTACAGAGATATCTCTGTACATGTATTACTATATTAGTATGTATATGAAAGTCAAATATATATGTCAAATATATATATATATATATATATATACACACACATATATACACACACATATATATAAACACACACACACACACACACACACACACATATATATATGAAAGTCAATTAAGGCCACTTTTGGTGCAACCTGAATGGGGAACTGAATGCACTTTTTTCAGTACCACATCTAAGCTCCCATACAGTAATCAGGACAAGACCCAAATCATTTTAAGTGGAATTTAGCTACTGAATTGAAAGGGGTGTTTTTCTTTTCTTTTGCTTTTCAGAATTTAATCTGAGTCCAAATTTAAAGCAGTTAAAAAGAGAAAGTGTTTTGTGACACTCAAAAATTTTGACCAAGAGTTGCCTCAGATCATCAGGCACTTCTTGTATTTAGAGACTCATAATTTAATGTGTTTGAGTCCAGGAACACACTAATCTCATCTTTCAGTCGGTTGAGGATAGATGTGCAAATAGAAATATGGTTTAGGAAAAGAGGGGAGAAGTATGTGTATGTCTGTGTGTGTGTGTGTGTGTGTGTGTGTGTGTGTGTGTTTTACTTATTTCATTTATCTTCATTTTATTTTTAGCTGCATACCTTTGGGCCTGTAAAGGTGCTTGGGACACCAGAGGGCCAACTTCTTTTTCTAGGACTTAATTATGTGATCTTGGTTCATGTCCTTTGTAATGTAAGATCTTCAAATACTTCTTGATGAGATTTTCCAACTGGACTCTTTTATAAAAACCAGCTGTCAACTAGGTGTTATGTGTGTGGCATCCCCTGTACTAGCAGCCCTTCCATGAACTACATGTGGCAAGAATGGCTATTCCCAGCTCACCGGCAAGTGACACATTGGTTATGTGGAATCCAGGATCCTTCAAGTTATAGAAAAATTAATAATATAAGCCATACTTGAGTCAGAAAAATAAATTTAAGATCTGTAGTGGAAAATTAGAAATCATCTTTTATGACAATGTGGAGAGTTTTGTTGTTGTTGTTGCTTTTTGGTTTTTATTTTTTATTTAAAGTTTTAAAGGTATTCAACTTTAGAAACTAATAAAAATACCAAGAAAGGTGAGCTTATAGTTTCAGTAAACTCTGACCTCTTTTCTGCTTTTCCCATGCTTTGGATTCTGGGTCTACTCATTTCACTGTTCCATACATTTTAAGAGGCACTTGGATGGGCAAAGAAGGAAAATCCAGTAACGGTAAAGGTCATCAGTTTGATTAACATTGGATGGGACTGATTTGCAGTAGGTTTATATTGACTGGTTTGGAAAGAGAGTTTAAGATTGTGTCCTCACATTTGCATGACTAATTTAGAATTTTCACAGTCTACCAGCCATGCACACAATTAAAAGCTGAAAATAAGCATAAATATGATGAACTAAATTAAAATAAATAAAAATACAATACAATAAGATAATGGACCATCATTCTATTGAGAGAAATGTAGTTGATTTTACCACATTTAGGTCAGACGATATATTAACTTCCCAAAAGAATAAAAACATATCAGTAATTCTACTAGAAGATCTCTTAGTAAAATTAAGGTAAGTTTTCAAAATATATGAAAGTCAATTAAGACAACTTTTGGTGCAGTGTGAGCAAGGAACTGGATAAAGTCTTTAGTATGACTCCTAAGCCCCTGTTATCAAGAGAAGGTGCAGAATCATTTTGAATCAAATTTAGCTACTGAATTAAAGACATATTTTTTTATGAATTTGATCTGTGTTCCTCAGGATTTAAAACAGTTAAAAAGAGAAAGTCCTTACCAAAGCCTGAAAACTCCAAGCAAATACTATCTTTAATTATGAGCTCCCCTAGTATTTAGTGACTAAGTTGGAACTTATGTATCTGAGTTCATGATCACACCGATTACATCTCTCAGGTGGGTCAGACCATGAATAAGGCCACATCAGCTGATTTCAGATTCTAAATATAAGTCTTATGTTTAGTCTAAAAATAGTTAATTCACATGCAGTGCAAAAGATCCCGGATCCTGAAATATATTTTAGCATTTCCTTTGTGGACTGAAGTGACTTTGTGCTTTAATTGTTCTGCAGGGGAATGTACAAGAAAACATTTTTTATATTTAACAAAACTGTCATGGGAATGAAAACAGTATTTTTAATGCAAAGAAAATATATTTGTATGTGTTTTGAATGGACCCTCAAATAAGAATTTCAAAACAGTAAAGGTATTGGTTGGGCTTCACTGTACAAGTTTATTCTTTAGTGTAATCATCTCCAATTCAGTGTTTACTTGCCTGGGCGACCAGAGTTGTTGAACAGGGGGAAAAATGACTCTGGCTCGCTGAAGTGCAACATAAAATAAGTTGGAGTTTAGAAACTATTTGTATCTTTAACAGCCTCCTGGAAAAGAGCCCTCTGGGGCACCAGGCCCTTCAAACAGCTGTTACCTTGAAAGGAAGCTTTTTCCCCAATGATCGCCAAACATATTATTGCTAGGTTGGTTTGCAGTCTCTAGGCCCTGAGACACAAGCAAAGGATCTAAGTTGGTACAACTGGAGCAGTCTGAATTTAGGAACAACTGTTGTGCTTATGTTTCAAAAATTATGGTGCCCATATGGCAATATACATTAAATGAATTGGTCAATTGACTTACAAGTGGGGTAAAGTGCACATTCTCCTGGTCCATACAAATTCTTTGGAGGCAGTCTGATGTCACGGATGGCGCTAGCCCATGTTACTACTCCTACACTGGGAGAACATTTTCACCGCTGACTACCGACCTGAGAGGTGAACCCAGAACTAGTAACATTACAGGCTGCTGATATATTGCCCATTAGTCTCTGTGTGGGGAACTAGGAGCTGTCAACCCTTCCTTACCTCAGAGCTGAGCTCTGAGGCCATCATCACCCCCCCCCTCCCTGGGCAACCTGTTTTCTGTGCAGGGATCATGAAGTAATGGGAAAAGAATGACTCAGAGCTGGAAATTCATGTCCTAGTCAAGTGAAAACCATGTTTAGTCCAACCTTCTTGCATTTGTGTTTTGAGCAAGATTAAACACAGGGGCGCAGGAGATCTTGGTTTCAGGTGGGCCCCAAATCAAAGTCTGGATTCTAACTGTGTGATTTTTGTCTACTGAAGTCACCATCCTTCACTCCAATTGTCTTACTAAATGGGCAGATTGATAGCTGTGCCTCAGAGCAAGACAGGAAGGCTGGGAGTGTTAAGGGGAGAGCCCTCCCTCCAGCTGCTCTAGAGTGGGGAGGGAAAGAAGATGGAGACAGACAGTGGAATGCCTACCTTGAGTTTATAATAAGCTAAGTATCCAATCCATGGCAGGGACCGACATGATAACTGGCCAGGAAATTCAAAAACAGTTCACAGTGCATCCCTGCCAGGGTTGGGGTCTTACAGATAAGGAAACTATGACCTAGGGTAGAAGTGAACAACTTATCCAAACTCACAACCACAAATTTAAAAACTCAGGGGGAAAGGCCACCAAGTGGTATGTGCATGCATGTCGCTGTCACTATGAACCACATTATGATGTGAGACTATAACGCATCAATAAAAGTATAAAAATAAAAAGTCAGAACTAAAACAACCCATTGTATCTACTTAGCTGACAATTTCTCTGTCAGCTGGGCTGGAATTCATGGACAAAGAAGAGTAGTAGAGAGAAATAGCAAGTGACAGAGAGATGAAGTTCCACATCAGAGACATGGTAAGACTCAGATTAAAGGAGACCACACATACATCTCCCCTGGCACCAAACAGCCATCACTCCCTGAGATGCCTCCCCAGCAAAGCACAGAATTGGGGCAGAGTACAGCAGCCCCCTGGTGAAGAGGCCACCTTGGGAAACAGCCATGGGAGAACAGGCCTCTCAAAGCACAGAGGTTGGGGAGAACTCAGCCAGCGATGGCTTGGCTTCTGTCTTCATTCATTCACTCATTGCTACAACCAGTCCTTCCACCAGAACATGAGCATAAATCCCTTGCCTTAACACAAAATGATATGCAATCTCTGCCTTCCAAGAGCTCATGGCTTTCTTGAGGAAAGAACTGGAAGAAATTCTATGGACGCTTGGGAAAGAGGGTCATATTCTATCCAAGAACATGGAAAATTGGTCTTTAGCCCACAAACTGATAATTGTGAACTGATTATCTCAGCAAATATGAACATATGTTTCTTTTTCTTTCTCTCTCTTTTAGGGAGCCTATCTCAATATTCTTCCTATGTCTACACATATCCCAACAAGTAGCTCTTAACATCTTCGAACAATCCTGGCAGGGCAAGTGGCTATAATCTGCTGCTGTGCAGCCCCACCTGAAATTATGCTTGAGAAGGTAACATAGAGGATGCTCTGAAGGAGAGCCCACTTCAAAGTCACCTGAACCCCTAACCCAGTCAAGTGAAGCCACCAGATATAAGTAGGAATATGTGTCTTAAACAGACATCATTGTAACCTCAGGAAAATAAAAGCAAAGACAAAGATGAGAACAGAGAGAGAACTAACTACAAACATGGAGTAACAGCAAGACATCAAAAATCGCACTCCATTGTTCTGAGTGAAGATCCATTAAACGTCATTATGCTAAATAGAAAAATCCCATCAGAAAAGAAGTGTTTCAAAAACCTCTCTAGCAGATCCAAGGGAGGAAAGTGGCTATCAAACGAGAACAATCAGAAATGAGGAAAGACTGCTTTCAGGTGAAAATCCTGATTATTAAAATGTCAAACACTAGAATCAATGACATCGAACAGGAAGGAAGCTAAGGGTCTTCTGTAGGAGAAATTTTTGTCAACTTAAGAGGAAAAGCATGAGCTGATGAAGACTAAGAAAGCAAATAAGAGCTGTGAGCTATTGATCTAGGAGGAAAAAAGAAAAAGAGCTCTGTGTTTGTGTGCAAATGTGTGTGTGCTCATGTGTGCATGGATGTGCATGCATGTGTCCTTGTGTGTACGTGCTCATATCTATGCATGTGTTCTTGTGCCTAACCAGCAGGATAAAAGCAACAGCTACAGTCACATGATCCATAGAAAAGATATTCTCAACCTGAGGAAAGTTTTCAAAAAGGAAAAAAAAGGAATTGATATCTAGCCATGCCTTGGCAAAATTTCTAATTTTTCTTATAAAAGGAAACTATTATAAAATTTTTATAAGAAGAGGAAAATAATTATCTGTAAAGAAAATGAATTGCAGGGAAATGGATGGAACTGGAGAACATTATGCTAAGTGAGATTAGTCAGTCACAAAAATTGAAAAGTCAGATGTTCTCCCTAATATGAGGAAGCTAGGGAGAAAATGGGACATAGGAGGGACTCCAGACAAAGGAGGAGAAGCCTTAGATGAGTGAAGAAGGTGACCTAACTGAAGGATACGGGAGGGGGGAAGAGGGAAACACCTCAAAGGACATGATGTAAATACACAAACTCATTAATGTCAATCACTGTGCTGAGCATGGGAAGGAAGGGAGGGGGAGGGAATAAGACGGGAATTGGGGGAGGACACAATGAGTACTGTGTGCATGTATGCCTCTATCACCCCGAACTTCATCAAGATGTATGATTACAATGCACCAATAAAAAAAAAGAACTGGAAAAAAATGAATTGATAAATTGCCAGTAGGCTTCTCCTCCATAATACTAAACGTGTGAAGATAATAAAGCCCAAAGATAATTTTATTGAAGAAAAAAATCAAAACTGTTGCCCTCTCTGTTCAAGCTCTGTGACATTGTTCCCTTGACATCCCTGACCTAGAGCAATTCTGGTGTCCCAGCAGCGAATGGCATTTATCCTCTGCAGGGCCTGTTCTCTGTCCTGCAGAAGGGACTTCTTTGACCACGTCCCTGGGCCACTTGTGTGGTGGGTGTTGGAACTGTGTGGGTGTTGGGCAGTGCACAGCTTTGCAGCCTGATTCCTTTGGGAAATGCTGGGGACCTGCAGACTGTTTTTAGTCCCCACTGGGCAGTATATTATTGGTGTTATTGTTCCAGGATTATGTCTTTTTTTTCTTTTGATCTTATTTTCCTTTGTGTTTGATGAGCTGTCCTTAGAAACTTCTGACCTGTGATCTGTTGTAAAACTCATCATTATTTTATTTCAAGTCAATTAGGGAAATGAATGGAAAAGAATGATACTTCACCAATTATCTTTCCCTTATTTAATAGATGTTAAAAAGTGAGGGAAATTTTGCCTTAGAACTAGAGAGATTCATATTTTCCAGCCTGTTCTGTGTCTAGAGCCATACCCCAAT
The DNA here is from genome assembly GCA_004027185.1 of Glis glis. NCBI lineage: Eukaryota > Metazoa > Chordata > Mammalia > Rodentia > Gliridae > Glis > Glis glis. Next base: position 68,617 of record PVJS01003518.1, on the reverse strand, counting down.
TCTTTACAAGATAGTTCTCACATTTGCAGTTTTGATTTCTTACTTCCAGACGTCTCTCTAACACGAATGTAGACTCCATTGGAGCCACCAGGAGCTAGAAGTGAGGCATCGCTTCCTTACTATGGAAATAGAAAGATTCGTGTAGCCCAGCAAGAGGCTTTTCTGCATATTCATCTCTCAAAGTCTTCTCCTCAGACCCATGCCCTAATATTTGGGCTATATCAGTGATTGGGTTTCGTGCCATGTAAAGCCACAGATTTTTGGACCTATCTATCCCCTGTCAAACCTGCTTGCAAAGTAACTCACTGATCGGTTCTTCTCTGAGCTTCTCTCTTTCACTCTCTCTTATTTCTTTTCTGTAATACCTTGACAAATAGAGCTCACAGCAACCCATACACAATAAAAAAAACATGCTATTATCCAAGTTCTTCCACGAGAACTACAATTTCAGCCAACAATTTCCCAGCTATTGAAGGTGACAGCTTTACCAGAGATTGTTTCGCTCCGTGGCATGGATCTCAATTGTTTATGCCTCCAGGAAGACATGCTGTCCTCATGTGATGCTGGTGGCTTCATTATATTTTTATTGATTGGTTGATTGATTGATTGATGTACATGGTTTTAGGACAGAATTTGGAGAGACATGAAGTTTTAAACAAAAGAGCTGCAATGCTAGTTCTTGTCAACTTTTGCTACCTGGGAAACCTTGTGCGAGTTGCTTACCATTGTTTCCTCATCTGCAAAAATGGGTTGACTTGTTGAGTAACTATGTGGCTGTTTCTAAAAATGGGTTGACTTGTTGAGTAACTATGTGGCTGTTTCTGAAGTTGATGTGTGTGGTGTATGTATCATGTCTATGGATCTTGAATTTTCATTTTCCAACAACTTTGTCCCTTTGGGTCCTTGGAATAGGGGACAGCATAATGTGGCATTAACTACGTCCTAGAATAAAATGCATATTCACGTTGATAGTTATCCTGGAAATGAGCACGATCTTATTAAATTAAGATCTTATTAAATCAGATCTTATTAAGGAGGTCTGAGATAAAAGACTATGTTAGGCTGTGCAAAGCTAATTCTTTTTCTTGAAACTGTTCACCAGTGAGACAAAAGTAATATTTTTTGCTTTGTTCTGATAAAAGAAAGGGACTCTCACTGAATCAATGGATTTTGATCTTTGATACTAAAACCTGCCCAATTGTCCCCAAAATATAGTCATGTCGTGGGAGCCCCTCATCTACTCTGCGTCCTCACAAGCAGTGTCTTGGGTCACTTTTGGGAGGTCCCAGCCAATCATGCTCTCCTGAGCCATTTCTCATCATGTCCTGTGTGTAACCAAGTGGCTCATTCATCGGAGTTAGAGGTAGGTTGGATAGGTCAAAGGTGCTTTTAAATCTTCACAGTACAGAAATGAAGAGCTTATTTTTCTAAATGACTTAAGTCAGGACACCTCAACCTGGAAACAGAAGGCTGACCTGGCCACACTCCTGGGAACCCGTCAGTGTGTTATATGACACTCAAAGAGGGCCTTTTCAGTTTTCTGAAAGCTAAACTTAAAAAATCCAAATCAGAGCTTCCTTTTACTTTAAAAGTGTATTTATTCATTTCTCTGTATCTATCTAGCCTTCCATTTAACTGCACAGCATATTTTTTAATTATGAAAGCAATTCAAAATTCAAAACCTCATCTGGAATAAATTATATAAAATAAACAGTGAGGTACCCCCCATTAGTACCCTAGCCCCTGGCTGTGGAGGGACCACCATTAACATCAGTTCCCCGGTAGTTTCTGTGCCTATACAAGCTGCTTTGTTGTGTTGTTTTTGAAACACAAATGAGAACATTTTGTATATAATGTTCTACAAAATATTTCACCTTCAGGAATGACATAAAAGCCAAAGGGAAATCAAGGAGGAGTAAGATACCTCCTCTTCAGGATCTCGTGAGGCCCAGGGATGATCAGCAGAGAGGGGCTGCTGGAAGCAGACCCAGCAAAACCCCAAGTGCTCTTCACAGGCCCAGAATCATCATTCTGGGTAGAAATTTCCTTTCAATTGGACAATGGTGAAATCAAAAGGGCCACAGCTGTCAGGGGTGTGACACCATACCTCTGGAAGCTGCGATACCTCAGCATGTTTAAGTGAACAGAGTTGAGAGCCTCCTCGTGGACCAGTCTCTGGGTGTGCTGGGAGGTCACCGACTTGGGGGAAAACCCCTTTCGTGGCCTCTCAAGGGCCTCCTGCTCCTCCAAAGCCCTTCAAGCAGGGGTGGGGAGTCCCCTCATCGCACAATTCCCACAACTTTGTAGCCATTACTGGCCAGGGCTCAAAAGTGCTCTAAGGACAGCTGTGTCCTGGGGAGAGAGGGGTGCTGGGGGTGACGATGAGTCAGAAAGAACAAAATTGGTGTCCATGGTGACATCCCCGACTGGCATCTGGGTTCAGCCTCAAGTTCTGCCTTGTCCTCCAGGGTCCAGGATGATGTGTGTCTGCCAAATCCCCAGCTCCCAGGGCTTGCAGCAGGCTTCCCAAAGGCCACAAGCACCCTTTTCCTATAAGCTGTATCCTGAAGCTTCCCAATCCCCAGGATTTCCTACCATTCCTGCTGTTTGATTTTCCTCTTTAGTACTCACAGAGCTCTTAAGGATAAATTAAAAGGGAGAGAGGGACACAGTGTTAGTGGTTTATTTATTTTTTCCCAGTGAGACTGAGATGGAAAGGGGCACACCTGGACGTTCAGTTTGCTCACAGTCTCTTCCCAGGCATTGATGCTGACCTAGTTTTCCATGTGTGATGAGCTGGAGTCCCAGGTGAACATACCTGTGCCCAGGGAAGGGATGGGGCCACAACGGAGGCCCTGACCTGAAAAACAAGAAGCTCTTAATACTCCCCAGAAGAAAGGGTTAGACTTTGTCATGGGAACTTGGGAATCACTGAGTAGAGTTTGTCTAAGGGTGGGCAATGTCTCCCTCCCCAGTATGTGCAGTGAGTCCCCCACCCAGCACCATCCTCTGTGATTTCAGTTACCCCTGGTCAACTGTGGTCCAACAACAGTATAGTGTAGTAAGATATTCTGAGAGAAGAGAGGGAGAGAAAGAGAAAGGACATTCACTTAACTTTTATTACAGCGTGTTCTTATAATATTCTATTTTATTATTAGTTATTGTTAATCTCTTACTATGCCTAATGTATAAATTAAACTTTCATAAGTATACATGCATAGGATAGACCTACATAGAGGGTTGGGTACTGTGTGTTTGCAGTCATCCACTGTGGGTCTTGGGAAGTATTCCTTGCAGATGAAAGAGGATATTGCATATTAATCACTGGGCACATTGTGTTTGGTGTCTATTGCTTTTAAGTAAATCTCCATCTTCTAATTTGGCTCTCCCCCTTGCCTCTGCTTCACTGAGGGTGCTCCACTCCTCGAGAAGTCTCAGGTGACAAAACAAAGACTCGTGGGAAGCTGGGTCAGAGGTTTGCTCCCTGCCCCGAGCTCTTTTCCAGTCATAGTCTGTGCTCCTGAAGCCTGCATCTCCTGGCAGACCCCACTCCATGTCTCCTGGCTCTGGGTGTTGCTGCAGCTGTCTCTGATATCAGTTGAATGGAATTGCTGCCAAATCCCAAGTTCCCTCCACAGCGGGGTTTCACTCTCTGCTGCGATTCAGCACCAACCCCTGAAGACGCCCTTGTGCAGCCCGCTCTCTTGCTTTTGCTTTGCATATGCTCTTCCTTCTGATTCTTCCTTGTTTGCTCTGCAGGGAAACAATCCTTCTCATTCTTCAGACATTCAAAAGTCACCCCAGTGTACTTAGCCTTCTGGACACTGTTCCCTACCCACACAATCCTCTTTAACCCCAGAGCCCCATAAATATCCTCTCTGCTAGCACGTGGGCCTGTCAGTCAGTATTATTTCTCCAAGGGCTCCTAATTCCTTCCTTATCTGCCCCATGTTCACTGTAGCCACCCGTAAGGCTACCCTGGTCCTTCCACTTTCTTTCTTTGTCCTGACTGAGGAACACAGGTATCTTGACTGCTCTGTAGCCTGGCCAGCTGCAAGTTTTTCCTACAGGCTTGAACCCAGGCTGAGGCCTTGAACATGCCCAGACACTGAGAAAGCTCTTTCAGTGGTTGTTTAAAGACAGAAAGATTTCATACAGAATGTTCTGCAAAATATGTAGAAGCCATTTCGGCTCTGAGCCAAATTCCTCCAACCCTTATATAAATTCCATAACCCACCCCTCTAGCTGCAGTGAACATCTCTTCTTTCCCTGTCTGTGCTGCAAACCCAGCAGCCCTCCATACATATATTCCCCTAGTAAATGTGCTGCACTGAACACCCTATCATTGCATGCTTCTTTCTTTAGAATTCCAAAAGCCCTGTCTAATTTCTTGTGGGAACTTCCTGACACAGCGTTTGGGGCAACTCCTGCCAGATAGTCAGCCAGACAGAGCGCCATCTTCTTGCCAAGAATAGTCCCCGACACACACAGTAAACTTGGGGTGGAACTGTGATGGGAGGTTGGAAGGGACCCCTGCAGAGTCCCATCTCTCCTGCTCCCACAAGTTCCACGTGCCTTCAGTTAAGGTCATGGCCATTTAATACAGCCTTCCCTGCGTCATTCTCAGGAGCAAGAGAAACATGGGAATTGTTGTTAGTGACTATGACAGGAAGACCCAAGCCTTGTGAATACTCTAAATCAAATAGTCGAATAGAGTGATGGGTTTCCTCCATCCCTGGGCTTTCCCCAGTTAGATAATTTCTGCTCTCCCTGTTTGATCACTAGGCTCAGGAAATCTAAGATATGGCCATTATTTGATTTTTTTAATGTAATACTGTGTGATTTAGCAAATACATTAAATGTCATCCTCAGTGGATAAAGTAAATAATGTTGATATGGAGATTTAATCAATGGTTTCCAAGCATAATATAAAAATGTATAACCAAATAACAAATCTCCCCTCCCTCTGGGCTTAATTAGCATCCCTGTATAATTAAATAACCATGGCTTGATGACTTGAAATATGAAATGTTCTTGAAATTAAAAAACATATTTACACAATGGCATTTACTTATATTAAATATCAAACATTGTTTTTCAAAATTACAGCTTAAGGCATGTGCGTGCGTGCGTGTGTGTGTGTGTGTGTGTGTGTGTGTTGTGTGCTTGTGCGAGAGCGCTTGGGATTGAACCCAGGGGATTCTACCTCTGAGTTCTACCTCCAGCTCTGTTTTATTTTTTATTTGGAAACAGGGTCTCATTAAATTGCTGAGAGTTTCACTAATTTGCTGAGGCCAGCTTCAAACCTATAATCGTCCTGTCTCAGGCTCCTAAATACTGGGATTACAGGCTTGCGCCATCACACCTAGCTAAAGCAGGTATTATTTTGAAGTTGAATTGTAGACTTTCAATTAGTGGGAAAAATAAAATCTAAATCCAACTTCTCGACCAAAGGAAGGAATGTATTCCTTGATCAATAATGTTGATGTACTTAACATTTTAGCTTATATGTGAAGAATAATACTGTTTATTAAATAATAGAGACTACATCTTTCGGAAAATATAAACACAATGGAGACTTTCAATATTTGAGGGATTATCTCAAATGAAAAATATTTTTGAAATATTGGCAAAAATAGTTATAATACAACAGTAGCATGTAAGAATGAACTCAATGCAATAGAACTTTTTGAGATTAAAGAAATCTTATTTAATATTGACATTTGAAAGTAATGCAAACTAATGGTATATAAATTCAAATACTCTACAAGCTATTAGCACTTAGGAAAATAAATGTTTAATTATAACAGCAGGGTTATATTTGAATCAGGAAAATTAGAATTATGGTGCATACTATGAGTCCAACCATTGTCAAATTACAACTTTTCTTAACCCCAGTTTTCCCATATGAAAACTTCCCAGTCTTATCATTTCTGTTTTAGCACTAAGCTTCTATAATTCAATTTACATAATTTGTCCTTCCATTAAAGATGTTTATGCTGAGATATTAGCAAAACTCTTTTATGTTTTTACAAACATTTGTTAAATGTAATTAAAAGTCTCTTCATTTATTGATGCTGTAGATACATACTCAGGTCTTAGTATGTTCCAGGCACTTTTGAGTCCCTGCAGGTACATCATACAAATGAAAAGTCTCTCCTTCCTAAAGCACACATACCAGTGGGCAAGGCAGATGCTACATTAATAAGCATAGTACAGAGTGGCTATACGGGGCTATAGAACATGCGTCTATAGAAGTGTCGAGGGAAGACAAGTGGGGGAGCGGAAGGTGAGGACTAAATCCCGTAGAGCAGAAAGGGAAGGTCTCACTGAAATGTTGGGATTAGGACACCAGAAATATCTTCAGTGTAAAACCCTGTTCAACCATGACTTAAAGAAATTATAACACAATAAGCAATAAAGAAGTGCATGGCCCCAGATATAAATCCAGATGTTCAAAGATGCCATAGATCTGTCTATCTTTTTATTATTCTATCATTAAGTAAAAATTAAAGGAAGCCACCTCCCTGGGCCCAATAGATCAGGCTAAAATTCAAAGCTATATCACCCATACTAAAGATGCATGCCACTAGACTGAAACTAAGCTCTGTATTTGACCTTTTAAGACACCAGGACAAATGAGAAGTAGCAGCCAGATTTCCTAAACAGGTGGGCTTCAATTAGCATGGTAATGAAGTTCCCTCTCCCTTAATCCTTACTCCCAAAGGGCCACCTGATGCTGACCAATCAGGTGGCTTTCCTATTGTTCTGTCTCCTTTTCCTAACCTTACAAGGCAAGTAACTTTGAAATGACCAATCTACTTTTCATTCTTTGCTTCTGCTTTCTTCATCCGTTGTCTATAAAACCAACTTCTTCTGCTCAGCCCATCAGAATATCATATTTCATGAGATAAAGTGTTGCCTGATTCTAAAATTAAAAGTGAAGCCAATTAAGATATATAAACTAAGTGGTTGTGATTTTGACCTTGGATACTTTACTATTTCTCCCAACATTTGTGAACTCATGGTCAGTAGATGGCTGCTGGTATTCCTGACATCACAAATAGAGAGCATGAATGGATAACTCTCCTCTTTCTTCTTTCTCAACATTTCATAAACTCATGTATTCCCAGGATAATAACCACAGCTAAAATAACCCCTCAATCCTCACAGTTGAATTTCCCTGATATGACTATATAAACCATTTCTTTTTTTTTTCTGTATTCTTTTGTTTGGTATTTGTTAGCCAAGTCCCAGCACCTTTCAAATGCAAGCCAGCCAATCCAGAGCCCAATTCCCCATCCTTTACCTGGCTCTTATACAGTGAGCCATTGTGTTCCTGCCCTGATCACCCCAGGATCAAGTACCAGAGAACTAGAGACAGCCCAATCGATCAATCAATTGATCGATGTACTGTATCTGTGGTGATAGGTGGGTTTGCCATTCCTGCTGCACAGCATTTTGAATGTCACTCTTCTTGGGTTCCTGATCCATTTGCCAAATGACACTTCTATGGGAAACTCCCTCTGACAGCCTAGGGATCCCACCTTCCAGCATAACCTTCTCTCCAAAAACTCAAGTTGTTAGCAACCTGTCTGGGCCAACATTCTCACTGCCATAATCCAAAACAACTGACCACAAAACTTAGAGGAAGGAAGACTTATCTACTAACAGTTTTTGAAGATGTCAGGGTTCAGTCCATGTCAGGCTGGGTCTGCAGAGTTCAGGGCATACTGGCAAGAAGCAGAGAGAAGGAGAACAGAAGGAGAATGCTAAGCTGTACTATCAAAGCACAGAGGCCAGAAACAGAGAGAGCAAGGGAAGAAGAGAACCTTATATAATCCCCAAGGCCACACCCCCAGGGACCCTCCTTAGCAACCAAGCTTTACTTCCAACATTGCTATCTTGTTTTCATGAGGGCTAGGGAGAAATTCTAAATACAAACTATTACACCCTGTGCCTGGTCCCCTAGACCCCAAGGCCACCTCACAGTGCAAAATACATTTGGTTCATCTCCAAGAATTCCATAGTCTTAACAGTTTTAGCATCACTCAAAAGTCTAAAGTCCAAAGTCTCCTCTGAGACTCAGGATAAACTCTTGGCTGCGAGCCTCTGTAAAAACAAAAAGCAAGTTACATGCATCCAATGCACAATGACACAAAGTAAATATGTGCATCACAAAAGAAATGAATAGGGCCATAGAAATAAGGAATGGGACCCAAACAGTATCAAAATCCATCAGGGCAAGCATTTGATTCTGCAACTCCACTATGGCATCCGGGGTGCATGGTGGTGAGATGAAATCTCCACAGGACCTTGGCAGCCACGCCCCTGTGGCCTGGTTGATTGTGATGGGCCAAAGGGTGGTGTTCTAGCTCTTCTAGACTGCCTCCATGGCTTGCAACTTGTAGCCTTTTCTCACAGTTGTTCCACATTTTAGGGATCTCTAAATCTCAGGGTTTTTTCTTGTAACCTTGACCTCACTCTCACAGCATCACAAATTCCCCATTTGGGCCTGCTTCCAAGAATTTCGACCCTTCTACACATTTCCTGGCTCCCCATACCTTCCCTTGAAATCTGGGGGCAAGACTTCATGACTCCTTTTTTTCCAGCAAAGGCAGCTTTACATGAGCACCTAAATTGATCATCAGCAAGAAAGGTAGTCACGCCCTCTTTAATCACTTTCCATGGGGCCCTTTTCAATCACAGCCACTGGGCCCTCCTCCATCTGGGCCACCACTGGCCCCGTCTCCATAATGGCTACTGAGTCCTCCTTCCTTTCACCCATCTTACTTTCTCCAGCAACATCATCTGTTTGGGCCCCAACTTTACACATGCCTCTCTGACCAAACTGAAATCTATAAAGTCTCTCTGCTTTACTTTCTGCTTCCAAAATTTGGTGTACAATTCACTGAACACAGACATCAATATACATAATGCAGTTTGGATACTTTGTTGTTTTGAGATTTTCTCCTCCAGCTTAATCAGTCCATAATCTTTAAATTTTGCCTCATGCAAAGTTTCACAACATGGGCAAAATGCCATTAAGTTCTTTGCCACAGTGTAACACGTATGGGCTCTATTCCACATGTTACATGCATTTTTCCTATGGAGTCCTCTTTGCCGTCCAAAATCTCCTGAGCACAGTTTCTATCATCTGCCTTTCTAGCTACATTCTGGCCCTTCCAACATCCTCTCACAGACCATTTCCAAAGACTCACACTCTACATGGTCAGACTTAGATATAGCAGCAACCCCACTTCTCCGATACCAATTTCTGTTTTTGTCAATGTGCTGTTGTAATCCAAAACAACTGACCACTCAATTTAGAGAAAGAAAGATTTATTTGCGCACAGTTTTTGAAGATTTCGGGGTTCAGGCCAGGTCTGTTTAGCTCAGGGCATGGTGGCGAGAAGCAGAGAGAGAGAGAGCAGGGGGAGGAGGAAACACATAATCCACAAGGCCACACCCCCAGGGACCCTTCCTTAGCAACCAAGCCCTGCTTCTAACATGGCTACCTTGTTTCTATGAGTGCTAAGGTGACATTCTAAACCCAAACCATCATACCATTTCAGAGTCTCAGGGTTCAGCCTGCCCTGGTTGTGAAGACATAGATCTATTGAAGTGCATTTATTTTCTCAATAAATAATGCTTTCCTTGCAACTTTTGTGTTAACTTTCTTGAAAATATTCAAGTAGTTTTCTGAGGTATTTGCAGAGATCTGAAATGAATCCACAGTGCTTTGTTTTCATTTCCTTTGTGTCCATATTTGTCTATTATTTCAGATGGAGAGGGACCTATCCTCTAGTAGCCATTACCCATGGCAGCGTGAATGGATGAAACTGTAGGATACGTTTGCTAACAATGATCAGGCCTTTTAAAATGATCCTGCCGGGTGTGGTGGCACACACTTGAAATCCCAGTACTTGGGAAGCTGAGACAGGAGGATTGCAGGTTTGCAGCCAGCCTCAGCTACTTAGTGAGGCCCTCTGCAACTTAGTGAAACCCTGTTTCAAAATAAAGAATAAAAAATAGGGCTGGGGGTGTAGCTCAGAGGTAGAATGTCCCTGGGTTCATCCCCAGTTCCACCAAAAAATAAATAAAATAAAATGATCCTATCTTTTCAACTATTAATTCTACCTCATTAATGCTTAGAAATTAGGTATGTCTAATAGCAAGTATTTTAGAGTAAAAAAATCAGAAAAACCTAAATGCCTGATGCTAGAAAATAGAATTATGATTAATACCTATCATTGGATATTACACATTTCAGTAAAATGGCACTTAAATGTATTTCAATACCATAAGTAATAATGTATTATTAGGTAATATTGGGATTAGAGGATGTTTTTAAGCTGACAAATTTTCCTCACAGATGGAGGAGTTGTGAAGAATATATTTGAGTGTGTGTGTGTGTGTGTGTGTGTGTGTCTGTACACATGTGTATATACACATGCAATATCCCACAAGTATGGAATAGATAACAAGAAACATATACAGTTTAAGAAAACATAAAAGAAGACAACAGAAATCAGCACTGGAGATGTCTTTCTCCTATGCCCTTGTTTCCGCATTATTTGTTTGTTTGTTTGTTGTTGTTTGGTTGGTTGGGTGTGTGTGTGTGTGTGTGTGTGTGTGTGTGTTGCTGGGGATTGAACTCCAAGCTGCACCCCAGCTCTGTTTTATTTTTTATTTTTTGAAGAAGAAGGGTTTTGCTAGGTTGTTGAGAGTCTCATGAGTTTGCTGAGGCTGCGCTTAAACCTGCTACCTCCTATCTCCGCCTCCCAATATGAGTGGACTCTTCCTCTAGAATTTGATACACGTATCACAAGGCAGAGTGGAAGCCCGTTCATTAGTCAGGGCGATGTTTCTGTCCCACAACTGTGCATTCTCTCACTTGGGGTGAACTACTGTCTACTTACTGCAGCTTCATTGATACATTTTCTGATAGGCTGTCTGGTAGGACAAATTCTTGCTTTTTCTGGTTAGGTGGAAATTATATAAAAAATGCTTAAAATATAAATACACTAATTTTTATTGCATGTAGCCTTCATCATTAATTAGTTAATCCTTTAAAAATACCATAGACATGGTTCTTTTTCTGTATGCCAAACTCGTTTTCCAAATAGTAAGTGTGTTGGTGTGGTTTCAGAGTTAGAGTGTTTTGTGTGTGTGTGTGTGTGTGTGTGTTACTCCTGCACAATGGCAAAAACAAATAGGGGCTCCCTGGAGTATTGCGCCTCCTGAAGATAGGCGGTGCCAAGCAAAATCTACTGAGTCAAGGAAGGTCTCGATGCAGGCTTTTCCCTTGCCCTGCTCCGAGCGACCTCCAGTGTTTTACTTTATCAAATCGAATGAAGCTTTAAAAAGCCCTTGCTTTAAATTCCCCTCCTGCCCTTGGAGAAATGACACTGGCTTTTGTGTTGCATTTTTGAAACTTAGTCCCTCTGATGCCCGATTGCTGTCTGTTTCCAGGAGGACACAGAATAATAGGAGTAGGAGTACACTGATATTCTCTTTTCTTGCATGTCCAAAATTCCCATGGACACTGCGTGATTTCTCACATTAATACGTTCACAGACAGAGAATCTCTGAGGTGTCAAAACCCAGATCTTCCTTTCCTGGGAAAGAATAGAGATTCCAGAAGAGCAAATAAGACCAGGGCTAAAAAATAAAATCCAAATATCTTATTGGGGCTGCACAGAAATTCTGCCATGCCTGACCTGGAGCTAGTGAAAGAAGGAGGAGCTCTGGACCTAGTCTGAAGGCCTCACGTCCTCTCGCAGAGACTTTCATCCCTCAGCTATGAGATACAAAGACAGCTCCATGATGATAGCTGAGATGTAGGTCATGAGATGAAGGGCTGCATCGTACACACACTGGAACTTGAAGAAGTTGTTTTGTTCTTTTAAATCTCTTGAAGATATTCCAGCTATATTATGTTCAGGTATAATATGATCACTACTCTTTCATTATTACTGGTTTTCATATAGGTGCTGTTATAAATAACTCAATTACTATTAAAAGAATCCATGCAAAGAATGGCGTTCTCTGTAATGCCATCCTTCATGAACATTGATAATACTTTTCTTTCTCCCTATCCACATCAGCTCTGTGTTTGGAAACGAGATTTCAATAGCTTGGGGATGTATATGTTCATTCTCAAGTCTCTCGTATTTTTCTCACTTTCTGAAAACCTGTAAGTTAAGAGTGTGTGAGGAAAATACATCAAGACTGAAAGTAGGCACAGGTAGTGCTCAAAAGGAGAACAAAAATTCACATTTTGGTGACATAATGGAAATAATAGAGTAGAAAAAAAATGGACTGGATTTGTCTTACAGGTGAAGCCTGAGAGTTATTTGCAGAATATGCTACCCTAGGGAAAAAAGTTGCATCTGATTACACTCAGTGGGAATGGACACCCTTTGTATGAGTGATCCTGCTGGTGGCTGTTAGAAAGGTTCAGCGAGCCAAGCAAGGGGTTGGTGGGTTGCCCAAGGGTGCTGTGAGTGAGTGTGGGAAGTGGGACAGTGAGTGGTGGAGACATCAGATGGACATCATTTCCACACTTGCAAAACTCAGAACCACATTTGGCCTAAAGGATGCATTGTGGTACGGGCTGCAGATAAAAACACTGATTATTGGTGACAGCCAGGCAAGCTAGACCTTATGCATTTTAATAAGCTGGTTTTACTTACACAAGCACTTTTAAAAGACAGCAACGAGGTTTCTAAAGGAAAAATAAAAGAGATTGTATTTTCATAGTGATTATATTGCTTGTGAATTATATATGCTGGTCCCTTGTGTCTCCTTTTGGCTTCAATCTCATACACCTTCTAAGTATAAAAAGTGCATCCTCTTATCTTGTTACAGATGTTTGTCTCATCCATATTCAGGATGTATTTTAAAAATATTATAAAGAGAAAGGAGAACTTGGGATAGATAACATCAACTCTCTAGCCTGGGTGTACACCTGAGAGTGGTGTGGGGCTCAGGGGCACATCGGGCTACTGAATAAAACATGGGTGATGGAAAGAAACTTCACAGAGCCAAGATCTCAAGGTTTATGTAAAAGCATATTTTCCATTAACAAATAATAATCTTAACCATTACTTATTCATTGAGAACCTAATATCTTCTAGGCTTGCACTGACAATAGAGAAGAACATCTCTATAGGTAGCTCTTTGTCTGTTTATGTGTTTATCTATCATCTACCTATGTCTGTCTAATCTATCTACATTAATTATACATATTTAGGCAGAGATACATAGATCTATGTATACACAGATGGTTCACTTATGATTTTTTGTCTATACAATGATGGGAAAGCAATATGCCTTCAGTAGAAACTATACTTCAAAATTTTAATTTGTTCTTCTCCCAGATAAGCAATATGTAGCATGCTACTGTCTTGCAGTCCTGGCAACAACAGTGGTCTGCAACTCCCCGTCAGCTATGTGATCCCCAGGGGAAAGGACAGACACTCTAGGGTGTGTTGTGCTGCTAAGCTAAGTTATTTGATAGAGTAGGTGTATGAATGAAGTTTTGGTATATAATACTTTCAATTTATGATGGGGTTATTGGGCTATAACCCCATCATAAGCTGAGGAGCATCTGGTTATATATAAGCTTTTACTTATACACATTTACCTATCTACTTATTTATCATCTATCTACCTTTATCTGCGCTCACAAGACATGCAGGGTCCTATTTGGCAACTTTAAGGGGAAGCTGTTTCTGTTCACCTACATCTTTCCCCAACTTTCCATCCAGCTGGGTCCTCCTCACCCCTCCTAAGCAAGGTACTGTCACACTAGGTTTAATTTGCCTCCCACTCCACAGAATAGGTGGTAACCCTCGTCTAGGATTCCAGGGCGGTTGTCACATTTTATTGAAACATTTGTTTTTGCATCTTTTGCTCACACGTGGCAGGTGTTATTTTGTCAGTGCAAGTCATTGTGGTCAGCAAAGATAATAAATAAGATAATTAATTAATTAATTAATAAAGGCTTTCCACACGAGTCCAGTTCTCAACTTTGGTTTTTGGTTTGTGCACAGGTCTGACTGAGCATGTCAGGTCAAGAAATATTTATTATTTAGCAAACAAAATGGTCTTTGTAAGTCAGCTGGGTGTGAGTTACCCACAGTGCGGAATGTCAGGGCACACTTACTTAGACTCACAGGGATTACGTATATGTGAATTCTCCTCACACTCAGTGCACTTTTTGATCCCTTCTTTCTGCTCAGCTGATACATATTTCAGGAAGGAAACCCCCATTTTATCTTCACACAAGAAAAACAGGGCATGAAGGGAAACATATATCTCTACTTGTCTTAGGCAGTTGGCAGAAGAAAGAGCATAAACTTTGGGCTTAAATAAACCAGTTCCAATTGCCAGTTCCACCCACAATGGCAGTGTGACTTGGGCATGTTGCTCAGAGAGCAACGTCAGGTCCTTCCCATGTGAAATGTGGGTCTGCAGTGTCTACTTTTCAGCACTGTTGTGAAGACTGGGTGAGAGAACATGAGATAATTTAGCATAACACTGTAGGTACAAAATCATTAAGGGTTATAGATATCATTAATTTCAAAGTAAGACATACTGGCAGATTGTATATTCTTTTACTTTCTTGGGTGAGTATTGTATAGTACACATACACACACACACACACACACACACACTCACATGCACAGTATATATCATGCATTGCTCAACAACAGGGACACATTCTGAGAAGTGCATTGTTGGTTGATTTTTGTTGTTGTTGTTGTTGTTGTTGGAACATCATAGGTTGTACTTACCCAAGTCTAGATAGTATAGGTCAATCACTCCATGTGGCCTCTTGACGCAGGGGATGCCATAAATATGATATAGAATATTACTGCCAATGGCATATGGCATACTGTTCTAAACTTCATTTTTGTAAGTCAAAGTACACTCTAAAAAATGATAAAAGTATAGTATAGTAACTATGCAAGCCATTAACATAGTCGTTTGTTATCATTAAGTATTATGCACTCTACATGACTGCATGTGCTACACTTTCAGATGGCCAGCAATACGTTTTCTGCACCAGCATCACCCCAAATGCAAGAGTACTGTGCTGTTAACACAGTACCGAGGCTAACAATGGCTACGTTGACAGGGATCTTTCATTTCCATCATAATCTTATGGGACCCCCATCGCATATGCTGTCCATTGTTGATAACAAAGACAACTCAACATTTAAAACTGGAGACAACCCATCCCTCAACTCAGGGGCTGATTGATTATGATGTGATAGAATTACTTGAAGTAGTCATATGCATCAATTAAAATTATGTTTATCAAGCAAAATATTGGTTTTATGCTAAGTGGAGAAGCAATATACACAACTTAATCAAAACAGGGTAGCAACTATTATCCAAAACCATACTCAGAGAGAACTTTAAAAAATACAATACATTTTCCATAATAATCTTGTGTCTGAAAGGGATTTGAGAAAAGTTTTTTCATATATTTCATTTTAAATTTTTACAATTAACTTCTACACATTTAAAATGCATATGTGTCCACACAAGGGTTACTTATCACTGTGCTATAAACATGTGTTATATGTTTTCTTCGGAAAAGTGGCTTCCATGTGGCTGTCCCAAGGCATTAGGAAACACAGATCCCAAAGTTGGGTGTTGGAAACTAAAAACACTGAAAGAGATAGCCCAGTGGTATAGGCAAGCACGGGGATGGAATGGAACCTTCCTGGCAGCCTCTACTTGCCCCAGTGTCACTGGGTCCAAACCCATGAGGATATAAGGGCCTAACACCTGATTTGCTGGTGTGTGGACAGAGACCTCATGTGCCAAAGATGTTCCCTGTGTGTTTACAGTAGAGCAGCCTCCTAACTACCAGAGGGTATCTGGGAATTCTCATTTATCCTAGCATGTTCTGGGAGTTTTAACTAGTTATACATCCACATCTCTTGAGTTGAGAAGTCCAGTGACCAGAAACTGGTGACAATAGAAGAATAGACACATATGCCACATCTGGTGACCTGGACATCTATTCAAAATACCAGATTCCTGAGGAGATAGAGATCTCCTACAAAAAACCACATACATCAAATTAATCCAGTTATGTGGGGCAGATGAGCCGCAGGCCTGTGATTTGAGAAACCTCTGGATCAGGAACCAGGTGAGGCTATCTATGCCTGGCTGTTTTCTAACCCAACCTCCCCAGGACCGTGATTAAACAAAAAACAGGGTGAATTCTTCTTTCCTGTTAGAATACTCTCTGCAAGAGTTCTTCAGGCTCAAAGAAATCCTCCCACTGGTCCCAAAAGAAGGAAAACAGTGACATTTGGTGTTTGCAAACTGGTTCCTGTCCAGAGGTCAGCCACTCCAAATTAGTTGCCAGTATCTTGGGCATTGGCATTGTTAACTAGCTTGGGTGCTTTGGCCAAAAGCTGAGAGAGAACAGTCTTAGATTCAAGAGCCTAGAGAGCTGTTGGCAATACACTCTTCCCGAAGGCCCCTGAAAGAGACTAGTTAGAGGTGTATTCTGAGGGTGGAGTGGTAAATTCTTAGGTCATTGGCATGTATAGAAGCTTGGGATATATCAATGCATGCAATTGACAGTACGTCTTCAAAGAGTTTATATCCTACTAGGAGAAATAAAATGAACAAATAAAAGTATGTAACATCATCTAAGCTTCAAGAAGAGACCTGGGGCCGGGGAAGTCGCTCAGTAGCAGAATGCTTGCCTACCATGTGTGAGGGCCAGTATTTGATTCCCAGCACAATACACAACTAGGTTGCTCTTACGGAATGGGTGGTTGAGGAGACCCAAGAAAGCAAAGACCTCACATTCGACATCCAAACAACAAATTCAAGCCACTTAAGAGTCACGTGATAAATTCATATTGTAAGGAAATCTAGAGCAAAGTTCCATTTCATTTTGAAGAAGTTTGGTTAAAGTATGAAGAATATTTACACTATTATTTTGCACTATTATAGTTCACACTATTATAAATTATTTTACACTCTTATAGTTTACACTAGTATTCAAAATAATTTGATTCATGGTAAGGCATCAAAACATAATACAGGTCATTAATTACTAGTAAAATATTTATGTAAAATCACAATGATTCTAATACATGAAAGCTCTCCTAATTTTATATTTTAGTTAGGAAAATCTGTAGGGTTTTATTGATTCTTGGTTGAAAAAGGAGTAAGTCTTTCTCCGAAGGATCTTAAAATCGCTGCTTATTTACTGGGTCTCTGTAAAAGGCCTGAATGCTTTTAGATGCTGGGATGAAAAATGAGGAGTGAGTCCTGGTTGCTGTTTTCCCACACTTCAGGATACAGTATTAAATTTGAAATCCCAGCAGTTGATTCCTGTGAGCCCGTTTCTAATAGTGCTAGTGAGACTAAATAAATAAATAGAGCTTTCTAATAGCAAAATTAATCTCTCTGTGTGACAGACACTAAGACTCTTATTGAAGGTACCATGCTTGGCAAAATAAATTTACTCAATGGATTAGTGAGGAGCTAGATACGCGTGGAGACTGGCATTTGTTCTCACAGGACCATGTTCTGTGGACTAAAGACCAAGACTAGGAGAGGATCGCTCTCATGGAAGATGAAAGTTCAGCTCTACTGCATGCTGCCAAAGAATTCCCTAAGAGTTTTCATCAGTCCACTCTTCCCAAGAGGGGTCACATCATATTTTGGATCTATGTTATCATCCAACTTACTCTATACTGGATGGGCAGCATCATTGCCCAGAGAGAAAAATAATCTATTAGGCAATTTTAATACGACATTTTTTTTTATTTGTTCATTTTCTCTCTCCTAGTAGGATATAAACTCCTTCAAGACATTTTGTCATTTGTGCCCATCGATATCTCAAGCTTCCATCAGAGTCTGAGAACAAGCTCTAGCCACGCATGAAACTACTGTTGATGAACATCCTTGCCAACTTCTCAGGGTATGAGAATTTTTAGTTTTTGTTGATCTGGTGGTGGTTTTAATATTCTCCTCTCTCCCCATCCTCCTTTTCCCACACTTTTGGTGAGTGGTAACCCCACCATCCTGCACACGGCCACATCCCTTTCTCTTCTCGCAATCAGAACCTGCTGTCTACTCTCTCTTAGTCAGAAAGGATCTGATCACTGAATCTTTAAGAAACACCCATCATTAAAAATCACCTCAGGTCATTTTCTGTCTTAGACACTGATGCTGCCCATCCAGAGAAGATAATTGCAATGTAAATGCAAAATACTGCATGGTCCTCTTAGAAGTAACTAATGAAAGTGTTCCGAGCCTTTACATTGTCTTCCTTCTAATGGCTAGCGACAAAAGAAAAACATCAGTGAGTAAGAAAAAGAAAAACCATTTCTACATTCCTGCAGCTAAAGCCTGTATTCTTTCATATCCTAATATGGCCCTTGCAGAAGTGATTTTAGCAAAGGAATTTTCTTGCAATCTCTATATCAGAGGCTAAGTTTTGTTAAATTAAATTTACCTCTCAACAGTTTGTAATCTTTTGAATAATTTGTATTTCTGGTAGTGCTATGCAAATTTTTATTTCTGTGTTCTAAATAAAAAAATAACATTTGTTTTGTTATGTTTTGCTGTTCTGTTCTGTTTTATTTTTTTCTCTTTGCATTATCTCCCATATGGCTTTGTTGGATTTCTTACATCAAGACATAGTCAGCTACTTAGTGAGGCCCTCTGCAACTTAATGAGACCCTGTTTCAAAATAAAGAATAAAAAATAGGACTGGGGGTGTAGCTCAGAGGTAGAATTACCATGGGTTCAATCCCCAGTACTGCAAAAAAAAAAATTACCTACCTAATTAAATACTGATGATGACCTGTGATAAATAACTTTCTATAAAACCTTCTAATAGAAGTCATGAAACATGATAAAATTGAAAGCAAGCAGCAATTCAAAGCATAATATTTGTAATACATGACAAATGATAAAATCATTAATTCATGAATCTCTCTTTAAGCTTAATAAGAGGAAAAAGTCTATCACAGGAAAATATAAGTAAGGAATTTTAAAAGGCAACTTGTAAAATATAAGAATAGCTAATATGGAAAACTCTTCAGGCACAATAGTAATCTAAAAACCTCATTTGAGAAAGCAGTGAGAATGTATTTTAAAAAATGTATCATACTAGAAAATACTGACAAAAATGAGAGACTTAGATATTAATAAAACTAATAATGATAAATAGCTGATGGAAGAGGAAAATCTTACTTGCTGACAAGGAAGCTGAACTTTAGACTTGCTTCATCCCCTCTTTTTCTGAAATTATGGACTGAGGCATGCTGGACCCTCATTATTTCTACATTTGATGGCCCTACACCTTGCCACTCCTTGAGAGAAAGTTTGACTCCCAGTAACTACCACTCCCTTGCAGAAATATTTGATTCAACCTCCTCTGAACTATTTTTTTATATCATAGCTTCACGGAGATATAATTCACATCTCATTAATTTCACCCTTTCAAAATATGCATTTTAGTGTTTTTAGTGTATTCACAGAGTTAACCAAATGTTACCACTGCCTAACTTTAGATCATTTTTATTCCCCTCCAAAAAAATTCATATTCATCCACAGTCCCTATCATTACTCTTAGGTGGACTGTGCCTGGAAAAAGAAAACAGGAATCCTCTGTAGAGAAGCACACTTCCCGTTTAAGCTCTTGGGGTTCCCGAAGATTCAGATGAACCCAAAATTAACTAAAAATTAAATGTGAATAAAATAAAACATAGCAGAACACACAATGTACTGTGGGAGACAATAAGAACAGCAAATAACAGTTGTACATGCCCCAAAGAATTTAGATAGTAGGGTTATCAGAAACAGGATACAAAAGAAATGTGGTCAAAATGTTCAAATTGTAAGTAATTGAAAACTACAGGGAAGAGTAAGAGACTATTACAAATCTTATGACTGTGGAAAAACATAACATTTTAGAAATAAAATATAAAAATGAAAAAAAACATGGATGAGTTAAACATAACTAAAAAGGAAGAAATAACTTAGAATATACATGAGAAACCAACAAAATTACAACACGAAGCAAAAGGAATCTTGAAATTTGAGTGTTCAAAAATTCTAAAGATGAATGAACCACCCTAATCCTCAGATTCCGGTAGCTAAAGACTGTAAGCATAGCACATAAACAAGAACCTCTGTATTCACACTATAGGACAACAGTAGAACTCTAAATCAGAAGAGACCAGGCCTCCACAATCCTCTTTGAAGTCATGTCCCTAAGGACAGGAGGATCTCCCCCTAGGCACCACTTCCTACACTTCTGCTGCCTTCCAATACCACCATTTTGGATCAAGCCTTTAACATGTGGACCTTTGGGGGATATTCAATATCAAATTATAACACCCCCAAAATATTAATTTCTTTTCACTTTTATGCAGGTGAATTCCCAACTGTCCCTGTAGTTGTTGTCTCATTTGTGAGCTCCAAAAAGATTTATATGCTTGACTTCTCTATCTAATTTTCTTCCTCCTTTTCTAAATCTTGATTATTGAGCTTGCCACCAGCTCAACCCTTGACATATATCTGCCAGCAACATATTGAAGTCATCTCTTTCCCAGACTATCCAGTACTGGGTGGTCAAGTTTTGCAATTTTTACTTCTGAACTATTTTTTAAGTTCTGCTTACCTGGATGGTGACCACCTGCATCATCCCCTGTAGTCTGAGAACATGACTGAGAAGGAACACCTTTTGCTGGATCCCTACAGAAGATGCTGTGACTTCATCTCCCTGTAAAGGTTATTAGATGGTCTTTGTCAACTCACCTGCATGTCATGATCCCTGAAAACACTTCAGAACCACCCTGGAAATCTTAATCAATAGGTAGCTAATAGTTTATCAGGTCGAAGGTGGTTTTCACTTTTTCCATATTTTAGGTAGTTTCCAGTTTTTTAATTATTAAAAATAAATGCACAGAAAAGAATCTTAATAAATATGTGATGGACATTCAACATTTTCTTGAGATATAGTTTTGCTACTGAATGAATCTTAGCACAGAAGTACAGGGTCAAAGGGGGTGGATATTTTTGAGACCCCATCACCAAATGACTTCTAGCATGTCTCTACCAATTTATATATCCTTTATATTAGTGTTTGAATCTGCTGGTCTTTCTTCACCATGAATGTCATTTTTATTTGTTCTCTCTCTCTCTCTCTCTCTCTCTCGCTCTCGCTCTCTCTCTCTCTCAACAGGAAAAACCAAAACAAACACCTTTCAAATGTTTATTAACTATTTGAATTACTCTTTTGTGGATTATCTCCATGTCTTTTGTGCCCACTTTGTTTCTGGACATTAGCATTTTCTTATTGGTGTATATAAATTGTTTATATTTTCAGAATATTCCCCCATTACATGTATTTATCCTCCTCTTTTTATGAATTTTAACTTTGTATATGGTGTTCTGTCATGTCCAAGTTTTCTCTGAAATGGTAATTATTTTAATATATCCATTTTTGCCATTTCTTTTAATTTATAATATTATAGTGAGCTATCCCATCTGAAAATCAAACTAATATTAGTTTCAGTTTTCTCTTAATTGTTTTGCAATTTTCTTATTTAAAATCTATTTTGAATTTTATTTCATCAAGTATTTATTTTGGTGGCAAGACAGCCAAATTTTCCTGATGGTCAGCTTTCCCAACACAATTTATTAAATAGTGGATACCTTGACTATTGATTTAATATGCTCATTTATCCATTATTAACTTTTATGCATACTAGGACCTTTTCCTGGGTTTCACATTCCAAGCTATTGATCTGTTTATCTCTTCTCACAAAATCCCCTCAATGTCATAAATACTATTAGGCTTTAAATCCATATTATTAGCTTATACGTCAGATTTTCTCATCAATTTCCCATATCAAATATTTCATAGTTCATTTTGTTCCTTTATAAATATGAAGATTAAACATATACAGAAAGCACAAAAAGCAAATATTCAGAGAATAAGATGGGAAAGTGTTTTAATATTAAAGAAGATGTAATGTTCTATAGCAGACTCAGCTCTGGCCGTAATCTGACCTACTTCCTATCACTGCTGAGCCAAGCTGGATCAGTTATAATTCTGAGGCTGTCAAGCGTTACCCTTCTGCTCTGATTTGTAGCTGAAGCTCAAAGCTGTCTTTCATCTCTGCCACCTTACTCTGCGCATGCAAAAGAGGCAAAGATTGCTCCAGAGATTCAGCAACTCACCCAAGGGCAAAGAACTGCTTTGTGGAAGTTTCCAGCCTCTGTGCAAATCTTGCAATTATAGAGCTAAACTCTAGATGGATCTTTTCCCCCTTCCCTTCTCATCTTACTTAAAGATCTAGGTAGCACTATGCAAATTGCTGAGGATGAAAGTCAACTTGAAAGCCAGTGGATCGAGGAAGGGCATAGCCATAAAGAATGCTGGCATTTGAGAGAGGGATTGACTGGGGCCAAGACCTCTGAGGTGTTCCAAGACCATCAAAGACATCACTTTCCCTTTCAGTGCTTTCAAATGTCCAATTACTGAATCTCAGTGCTTCAGGTGTTTTCAAATACTTATAATGGGAGCCTATTTCTGTTAGAAAGGCCACTAAGAACTATCCATTTGTCCATATCCAAATACTTATCATGTGCACACACAAAAGTGATAATTCCATATGAGAACATGATGTAGGTGGTTAGTTTGATGTTATCACCACCTAAAATAAGGAATAACAAGGCTTATCTGTGACTCAGGTAACTTGGCTGTCAGTGTGGACTGAGGAATAATGCTGCACCCAAAGGCTAGGAGGGCTGAAAGGGTGCAGTGTGCTTCACAGTTATGGAGACCAGAGGAAACTCAGAGTAACAAGAAGGGAAGTAGTTTAATCAGAGGATTCAGTTAGAAAGATTACTCCAAAAGTTGCACACCAGGAGAGTTGGAGAAGATGAGATCAGAACCTGAGATAGTAAAAAAAAAGCAGAAAGCAGTTGGAGTCCACAGGGATAGTCAGGGTGCTTCAGTCTGAGGTTGTTAGACTTCGATTATTCCATTACGCTGAGCATCAGCATCTCTTCTGAGGCTTTTGTAAGTACAGATCCTTGATATTTTCTCTCAGCCTCCTAATTCAGAAGGTCTATGGTACCATCCAAGGATCTACATATTGAAGTGCAAACTCTCTCCAGTGGGGAATGCAGTGGTGGGTACCATGAGTTCCTTGTATGCACTGCTGTTAGTAGAAAAGGACCCCACTGTGAGATAATGTTTTAATTTGTCATAGACTGAAACACAGATTTAAGAAATGTTTTTCAAATTGTGTCTTTAGAAGCTAATAAATACTTGTCTTTAAATCATTGTGTCTCATTAGAATAGCATTGTTCACATGTTTGATACCGTACATTTTGTGGAAACATTACCAGGTCATTGGTTATGTATGGGCAATCAAACTTTAAATACCTACATAAAAGACCAGCTCACTAGTAGTCTGGGGGGAAATGTGAAACTTAGTGTCTATCTATACCCTTTGCTCAGCTACAAAGCTAACTCTCCCCTCTCTTACGGGTCCATGAACTCTGGTGCATACTGACTCCTTCCCAGAATGCACCTGGTTTTATGAGCATCTCTATGCATCTACCTCTTCTCCACCTCCCTCGTGAACATATCCATTGGATTGTAGCCAGTGAGCATACTTGTTTTTTCTTACATTTTTCTAGAGCTGAGCATACCACCTGAGATACTGAAACCTTTAGAAAATCATTAAAGGTCAAGTGAATGATAAAATGGCAACCTGTGAGTCAGGTAGCAGAACTTTGTATCAGTTCTATACTCCATTTGCCGTCGCTTTTGAAAATTGAGATGTGACAGTTGTGCAATGTAGATGTCGATTCTTATTGGTTCTCTCAAATTAATATCAACCTGCATTTTGGACTAATGCCACATTTACTTCCACAGCTACATCTACAGATCTACAGATCGGAGGGTTTCTCCCAGGTAGCGGCTGATGGCTGTGGCCCGGATTGCATTCTTTCCTGAACACCAAGTCTCTCTCTCTCTCTCTCTCTCTCTCTCTCTCTCTCTTTTCTCTCTCTCTCTCTCTTTTCTCTCTCCTTCTCCCTCTCCCTCTCTCCATCTCTCCCTCTCTCTCTCGTCTCACAGTCTCTAGCTACCCATTCAGAGTGTGACACTGTCAAACACTTATCTCCACAAATATTGTGTGACAGTCAAAATTTTAAACTTATTTTAGAACCTGACTCTTTGACATAATTTCTTAGGATTGTGCTTCTCTGGAGTCTCCGCTCCCCTTAAATGCTGTTCTTAAGTATTAGAGTGATGGCCAACTTCTGCTTCCCCTGGAATGCTCTGAGACCACCAGAATCCTTCTAATGTCCTGCCTTTCCTCCACAGTCCAGATAAATCCTTTAAATCCCACTTGTTGTCTCTGTTCCCTTCCCTTCTTACCCTCTGCCTAAGGCATCCTGTAGGTTTGTGTCTTGGCTCAGTTCCCTTTCCCTACTCCTGCTTCCCTGCAAGCAGACTGGCCCTGCCTGGGAAGCACCATTCTTCATTCTCTGAATATATTGTTGACTTTGCGCATCAAAGAATCATTTGATGAAGTACACCATGATTTTATTACCAGGATGGTTTCTGATTGTGTTCTGTCCACACATCATTAGTCCTGATTTTAGGACGGTTAGAAACATCCATTTTCAAGATGAATAGATGTCCCTACCTACGGCACTGGAAGATAAGTCATGCATATTCATAAGGAAACTGACTGCTCCCAAATACTTAACTGATTTTTTAATGCTTCTACAGTAAAAATAAGCAGAAGATCAGGGAATAAGATAAAAGCCCCAGATCAATGTCTTGAGTATGAAAATCAGATCTTTGGTGTCTATATAACCTGAGAACATCATATATAAATTCAGAATATTTATATTTATATAAAAATCATTGAGAAAACAGAATGGCATCACTTGTATATAGTTCTACGGCGCTCAGTCCTCTGTCTCGCAGATAGTAGGTGCTTAGTGCACAATTTCTCTTTCCCTAAGGTAGCTCATCTCAATTGATGTTTGTTTCATCAAGTCAGAGAAAGGAATTTAAGTCATTTCATTTTTCTCATATATAATGGATTTGAGCATTATGTTTCAAATATGTTGCTGGTAAGAAATAACCTCTTTCAGTGCCAAGTGCCCCGAAAGGTTCACCTGAGAATGACTTGCTTTAGTAATAAATGTCCTGAGGCAGATGTCACCCCTGGGGGACCACCCTGTATACCACGGAGCCCCACCTCGTTCAGCAGAGTTCACTGTGGAAGACTCCGTCTTGCCTTCTTCACTGCTTGCCTCACATTCTGCACCCAAGACTGTTCACTTCTGTCTCACTTCAATCAAGATATTATAATCCAGATGAAGCAATCCAATATGTCCAATTTCATAATTCGCTGACATTTTGCTCTTATATGCAACATTCTATGTTCATATCACATTTGTCAACCTTTGTCAGTTAAAAGGTGAGCTTTGTAAGAGGACATCAAATTTTTATAATGAATATATACCATTATATCTAATTCTCTGTGTTCATCTTACAAATAACTTATTTTGAGCAGACACTCAGATGATCTTTCTGTCCCTCTCTCTAGTTCCTTTACTCCATCCCTTTCTAGAATGCAGCCCTCAACAGCTGTCCTCACAGATGTGTACCCCCACCAGGACTGGATTGCTCTCTGGGTAAGAAACCATACAAACAAGGGTGCAGCTAGACAAATTTGGCTCCCCAAATTAATGTTTTCAAAACAGTAGTATTCATTCTGGAGACATGAAATCTATTTCCTAACCCTAAACCAAAAATATTAATTCTAAAGGGTTACACAGTTCAAACAAGTGACCTCCATGTGAATTTTTCTAGCTGTTACTTTCTGTGGCTGTTGTACTTTATTTAAAAAGCAAGCAACCAAAAGCCCAGCAAGGTATTTGCTCTTTATTGTTCCTTCATAAAACAAGGAGATAAGGGAGGAAGAAAAGAGACCCACCAGCCCTGCTTTTGTTACCCAAGAGAGATGAAGAAGATGCTTCTGGTCAGACTTGGAGTTGTTCTCTGTTCTCTTCTTTCAGTTTAATAGACCATACCAGTATCTCAGGTAGACTTGGACAATCACTCTATAGCTTGAACCTTTTTCTCTACAAGGGAGACATAGTGGGAAATAGTCTGGGTAGACTTTCCAGCTGTTTCCCTCAGCCCTGGCCAGCACTGCGCTATATGAGGTGGGTGTTCAGCTTTCCCTGGGTTCTTCCTTGTTCCTCCCTGTGAGAAGCTGGTTGGTTCTTGGAAGAAAAGCTTGCAAGATAGTGGAAATCTCCCTAGCACTATGTCTCTCAGAAGCTTCACACTTTCACACTAGCCCTTCCTTGGTCTTCACAAACTCTACAAAACTTCTCTGCTAACTTTTCTATTGGGTGGTATGGTTTGTGTCTCTCATAAGCAAACTCTGGAGTCTTTTCTGGGATTTCAGTTTTCCCTAAATCTTCAGTTTTCTGATTGGTCCAAGAAAAGTCATTGACTTTCAGTTTGTTTAGATTCTTGTTGTTGTAAGAGTGGAACTGATAAATTTCCACTTCTTTAGCTATCAAGCTGTGACTGTGCATTTCTATGTCTTTAGTAAAAAAAATAATAATGCTTAATGCTTTTCCATTTTACACTGGATATCAAGAAAATTATATCTTATATATAAAGAGTCTGACAATGTCACCATTAGACACAATATTTTCAAGTACCCTCACTTTATATGGGGGTGACTAAATTACATGAAGAATTGTGAGTGGACCCAAACTATATGAAGAATTAGTAAGGGAGCTTCAAGAAAGCTGGATTTATATGGATTTTTCTTATAAATTACAGCTTGGATAATTTTAGGCAGAACAAAGATGTGGAGCGATGTCCTACTTTCAAGTGTTATATTTCCCACAAATCAATGGCTGCTTAAAATAATCATCGTAAATGAAATTATCTTTACTTTAGTCCTTTTAACATGGATAATTTGTGGTTTAAATTATGAATTAGTATCCTTTGTAATTCAGAGAACATTTGATCATAAAGAATAAACTCTAACTAAAGTTAGGTGCTGTTAGTGATTTAGTCGACCATCATGGTGGCTTATAGTAATTTGGGGGAGAAAGATGCATAGAGACAAAATACCAGAGAATACCAAGAGCAGAAATCATGGGGTTGTAAACATGCTAAATGCAGGCCTGCTATGGAACATTCCAGCTCAGAGGTCCAATAGTGGAATAGTGGAATTATGACAGGTGAGAGTGTCCAGTCACCAGGTAACTCAGTAGGAATCATTTACAAGACTTATCCCTCAAGCCCACATGTGTAGAATTTTTCTGAAAGGTTGACAATAAAAATAAGCACTGTAACCAATTGCCATTAAATAACAGGACATTTACTTACATGATACAAAAAGGATATAATTAGAGCTGGAATGTACCAGGTACCCTGTAATGTAGATCTTTCTAGTCATCTGTTGTCTTAGTCCATTTTTCATTACTATAGCAACATATCTGAAACTGGGTACTTTACAAAGATAAAAGGCTTATTTTGGCTTTCAGTTCTGGAGGTACAAAGTCAAGCGGCCACATCTGGTGATAGCTTTTTTGCTGGAAAAGTACCAAGTGAGGCAAGGAATCAGAGGGCAAGAAAGGGAACATGTAGGAATATGTGTGGTCTCCCTCCCTCTTCTTATAAAGCCATCAGTATTCAAGGGATTAGGACTAGAAGACTTTCTCTAATCACCTCACAAATACCTCACCTCTAAACACTGTGGTCATATTAAGTTTCCACACTCTTACTACATCACAATGGAGATTAAATTTCAACACATAAATTTTTGGGCATCGCTTGATCCGTTCCAAACCATGGCAGCTGGCCTGGCTCACCCCCAACCCCATTTTCCTCATAAGCAACATTAGCCAGATGATTACTTGTCTGGTCCTGAGAGGCCTCTCAGACAAGCCTGGGGAGGGGACATGGCCAACTCGGTGCTGCAGGGGAAGTGGGCTTCCACCCACACCCACGTGCCTCCACTCCTACCCTGCAATTCTCAGAGGTGGCTTCTGGAGGGGTCGGCTACATGGAGGTGCTGAGGGCTGCTCCTGGCTGGAGCTCAGGCAGCGTCCAACAGGGCAAAATGACAGAGTAGTTCTTTACCAATAGCAAGGAAATTTCTAAAATGCCAACCGAATGCCATGGTGAACTTACCCATTGGCTGAGAATCTTCAGTTAGTTTCAGAAGGGTCTAAAGCAAAGACATAGATTGTATGTCATGGACACACTTATTGGAGTAATTCCCAAATTATAAAACATTATGGGCATTTGGAAGAGAAAATTTTAAATTTGTTTCTCTCTGTGTGTGCATATACACGTGCATATTGGGATTGAAAGAACATTGGGGAATTCTAACTCAGTAATTAAGCATCTTAAATTATTTTCCCCGAAAAAAAGGCATCCCAGCCCTGTAATTTTCAGCAGATCTGCCACTTCTAACCCTTAATCTAAACTCTTTGTCTATTTGGCTTCCCTTCTCGTTAATGAATGCCAACCAACTGGGCCCAAAGCAAATCTCACTGGCTATATTTTTTTTAAAGGAAATGTGCACCAAGATTACTTACTACACATGACCTAAATAGCGTATAGATGCATATTGTCCCAAGGTCCTAAATGTGCCTCTGGCCCAGAGAAAGAGGCCTGCATATTCCCTGTTATAGCTTACTTAGAAGTCCAATCTCACAAGTACTTCATCTCAGGGTTCTACGTGTGTCTGTGATTCTATATCAAGACACATCACATCACATTCAACCGTTGTCAATACCACTTCTCTGGTTTGGGTAAGTGTTCCCCAAAGGCTCATATGTTTAAAGCTTGGTCCCCAGTCTGTGACAGTTTGAGAAGGTAGTGGAACCCTTAGGAAGTGGAGCCTAATGGAAGGAAGTTAGTCATTGGGGGCATGCCCTTGAAGGGATATTTGTGCCCTGGCCCCTTCCTCTATCTCTCCTTTGTTTCCTGGTCACCATAAGGGGCAGACTTCTCTGCCACACACTCCCCCATGATGAGCTACCTCTCCACAGACCCAAAAGCAATGGGCCAACCAGACATGTACTTAAACTTCCAAAGTGTGAGCCAAAATAAAACTCTCCTCTTCAGTTCATTTATCCCAGCTACTTGTTACAATAATAAAAGGCTGACTAACAAACATCACCCTTCTTCCTCCCCCCTCTTTTTAAGGACATAAGCAATATGCTTATAAATATCAATTTTAAAGGCATCTATTGATCCATGAGTGAATTTCTGACAGGTCATGGAAGAACCTTGACACTATAATTTCTAAAACTTTAGAACTCTTTTCTCTGAAGAAAAAAAAAGATCTATTTTCCATTCATACTGGGTGTTGTAACACAGTTACATTAATAAGGTAAAATTAGGTGAGAAACAACATCTCTTTCATGCTAGCTGGAATCATTTTATCATTTAATGCTCAGCATGACTTTATCACATAGGATATGCTACTTCTAATTTTAAAAGGCAGAGGTGATTTCAAGTAGGTACAACACGCTGAAGTCACAGAGTTAAAGTGTAGACATAAAATACAAATACAGGACAGATGGTCTTGAGTCCGTGCATGTAAAATGCATTTTATTCCATTAAAATTTTAAGGGGGTTCATTATACAATAATGAGACAGAATAAAATGGAGGGAAACAATACTCTTAATGTGCCTCAATCCATAGATAAAGCATTTGAGTTTCATTACAAGACCCAATCGTGGTTGCTGGATATTTCAGGAGCAAAAGAAGGAAGGCATCATGTGGTCTTGTGCCCTTTCAGAGTAGGCCCTTCCACCCCTTCTTGGAAAATTGCCACTTGCCCTAAACGCTTTACTAAGACATGACCTTTTCCTGAAGACTGGTGTTTAGTGGCTCTCTCCTCTGTGTTCTCAGGCTTATGATGGTCGCATATTTCTGCACCCCTATCACCTAACTCAGAAACTAGGACACAAAAGGAGTTGTACAGGTTGAAGGAAGAAATGGCAGATGCTAATCACTATAGGCCCTGACAATAGCATCCATGTGCCACAACATCCGTCTGTCAACAATTCCCTGTGCTATGATTTTCTTTTCCAAATTTCCCATGTGTTAATGAGAAGCACTTCGATCAAGTACTTCATAAACAAGCAATCGCTAAATAGGCATTTAAAGCCCTGCTCTATTATTGCCTCTAAATTAAAAATTTCTAGCGAGATGTAGAAGTAAAATCCCACATTTACAGATCACGACAAGGTTCAAGAGATTATTTCATAATAAAATTGTTACCTATTTAGCAGTTGTGCACTTTCCTAATTGATATGGGAGAAAATGGATGTGAGATTAATATAAATAACCCCATCTTAAAGCTAACTAACAATAAGGAGGAAGACACACTGCACTGAACTGGCTAATAGAATGAAGGAACCATACTCCTTGGTTCATTCATTCATGGGTTTGCTGATTTGTTCAAACTAAGTTCACATGTAGAAGACAGTAAGGCATTGCTGCAAGTGGACCTGAGGGGTCTTCTTATTGTCACCATTACCTCATTTTTCTTTTATGGTAGAATGTCTTTTCTCCTACTCAGATTATCATTAATTTGGATGGAAGTCCCTGACCCTCTACAGTATAGTCCTGCTATCCAATAGGTTGTGCATTATATTCTTGCTCACAAATTAGAACTTGTTTTCTCAAGACAGATGTTCTGCAAGCCCTGGAGGTCAGCTCTGAACACCATGCTACCAGAGTAACTGTTAGCCTCTTTCCCTCACTTGTCAGCTGACAAGGATGTGGCTGAAGCTCTGGCCCCCGTGGCCTGTTGGCTGGGGATGGCACAGTGCCCTCAGTGTCTCTGGGCCTCTGCTGCTCTTCTTTAAAATTGGTGCACAGCAGGATGCTAAAACAATTTCAAATATTTTCCAGCCTAGGCTCCTAGTAATTGCATTTATTTCTTATATAACACTGTTTTTGTTTTTTTGGTTTGTTTTTTTTTTTTTCATTTTTGGTGCTGGGGATTGAAGCCAGTATCACTCTACCATTCAGCTACACCCCAAACCCTTTTTAGTTTTTGTTTTGGAACATGGTTTTGCTAAGTTGATGAGGGTCTAGCTAAATTTCTGAGGCTGCCCTTGAACCTGCAATCCTACTATCTCAGCCTCCCAAGTACTGGGTTTGCAGGGATGGCTGGTTTACACCCAGCCCTTATATTTATCAAAATAATGCATGTATAGATCTTAAAAATGAAACAAGACTAATAAAATAAAAACTTTTTCTCATTTTCCAATTCCACTTTTCCCCACGCCAAGAACAGACTCTGGAAGTCTTTGAGCAATGTGAATTTAGACTATGAAACATGAAGAAAACAATGAAGATTTTTAGAATTAAAAAGACTAAAAACACAGGGTGAGATAGGAGCATACGAGACATAATTTCAATGGAAATATGCTGCATTACTCAGGAGTGGATCTTATTACTTTTATCATAGAAATGTAAAGCTACTCTGGAAAGATGGGAGGGAGTAGAGGGTGTATGGGTATGTCCCCAAGGTTACATCCTCATTATCTATAGTTGCAAGTCAAAAGACTATTCTTAAAATGGAAACATAAGAAATAAAGGCATGAACCTATTTAGAAATATATGTGTACAGGGCTGGGATTTTAGCTCAGTAGTAGAGTGCTTGCCTCGTAGGCAGAATGCCCTAGGTTCAATCCCCAGTACCAACAAAACAAAACAAACAAACTACAAATACATGTGTCTGTTTGCATCATAACCACTAGAAAAAAATGAAAGATTTAAGTGATTGTCCCTAGAAAACTAATATAACTGCAAAATAGAAATTTAAAATGATCTACTTCTTCTAATTTCTGTTAGAGCAGTTGTCTCAAGCCTCGCTCCTCTTTCTCTCAAAACCTTTGTTTTCTTTGTCTTGTTGAGATGTTCTAAATCTTGACTTAAGCTCTCTAGTTTTTGTTTCCATTTACGTTAAGAATATTTACCATTGCTTGCAGAAGGCAGCATTAAACATGGCTGCCTTAAGATCTTTGTCAGGCAGATGAATGGACAAAGAAAATGTGGTATAAAAATACAATGGAAGGTCGGGCGTGGTGGCGCACGCCTGTAATCCCAGTACTTTGGGAGGCAGAGACCGGAGGATCTGGGTTCGCGGCCAGCCTCAGCTCTGTCTCTCTCTCTCTTTCTCTCTCTCTCTCTCCCTGTCTCTCTCTCTCTCTCTCTCTCTCTCTCTCTCTCTCCTTAGTGAGGCCCTCCACAACTTCGTGAGACCCGGTTTCAAAATAAAGTAAAAAAAATAGGGCCGGGGGTGTAGCGCAGAGGTAGAACGCCCCTGGGTTCAATCCCCGCTACCGCAAAAAAAAAAAAAAAATACAATGGAATTTTATTCAGCCATAAGGAAGAATAAAGTATGTCATTTGAAAAAAAAAAGGATGGAACTGTGGAATATTATGTTAAGTGAGATTAGCCGGTCTCATAAAGTTAAGGGTGGTAGGTTTTCTCTCATTTGTGGGAGCTAGCGATAAAATAGGAAGCATAAAGGACTTTAATGCAAAGACAGATTGATAGAGCAGTTGAAGGGGGTGAGAGTTATGGTGGGGGGAGAGGGAGGGCTGGAGAAGAAAATGGTTCAAATAATACTATGGCAATATATGAAGGCATTACTAATCTCACTGACTTGTGTGGGGAGGGAGGGGGAATAGGGAGGGATGTGAAGGGGAATACACAAAAAGCTGTATGCATGTATGTTTTTAACCCAGTGAACATCGTTATAATGTATAATTGCAATGCACCAACAAGTAATGAAAAAAAATCTTTGTCAGATAATTTTAACATCTATGCCACTTCGGAGTTGGCCTATGTTGATTCTCTTTTTTGTTTTTATTCAGCTTGGGATCTCCAAATTTCTTTTTATAAAGACATCCATAAGCTGCCCCCCCCCACCCAAGCCAGGATGACCACATGGTTACATTGGGAGATGCTGAGCGTCAAGAATTTGAAGGGCAGACACAGTTGAGTCCACAAAAGCAGAGTCAATGGAACACCCCTTTAATGTGATCTTTAGAGTCTTTAGAAAACATTCCAGCTGTTTCTCAATGATTACTGGCTGAAAGAAGTTTCTTCTGCCTATGGCAAGAATCAGGATGACTCAGGTGTCTGTGGACCACAAATGGGGATTCGCAGGGAGAGGCTGCAGCTGTGGGCTCAGTTCTCCTTAAAGTGTATGTCAGAGGCAAACAAAAACATAAAGTCGAATCTCCAATCAAAAGGGATTTGTCATGGACATAGAATAGGATTGCAATCTGAGGAATACATGCACAGGCTGAGGGAGTGGCCCCTGGTATGTCCAAAGAACAAAAGAAAAGTCGGGGCTGTATTGGAGAAAGAGAGAGCTGTGACAGATGTCTTGAAAGAAAGCTCACTGGAACTATGGCTTGATGTGGGAGCTGAGCAGTTGGTAAGAGGCTGCGCATGGGTACCAGGGCAACTAGTCTGAAAGTCTCAGCAGACTCTCTCCTTGGATGGAGCTTGAGAGACTGTCAGGAAAGTGTCCTTGTGTGAGTGGATAGAGCTGCTACCCTGATGCTGTTTCCTGTTATATCAACAAATGACTTGTGCACAAAAGCCCTCCTTCTCTGACTCTGTCAGGGTTTGACACAGGTGACTTTATTCTGAATCTGACAACTTTCACAAGGATGCCAAGACTAAAACATCATTGTGGGTTTACAAGAAAACAGTAAATAGTGTAAGGGTGTTCAAACACTCTTATTCTAGGTACTAAATCTCTATGGAAATGAATCTTTAGTTTTCCTTATCAGAATGCTTTATTAATAATGAACCAAATGAAAAAAAAAGAGTTCCATATGTTGAGGGCATGTGATTTTATCTATCTGTTCTCCTCCTCTATCCCATCATCCTGCTATTCCCACAAAAAATAAGATCAATTTGAAAGCTGGAAGTTCACTGGCCATCAGCTTATATTAAACTGATATAGTCCCTGGGGCAGTTGTCATAGGTTCAGCTCCTAGGAAAAAAAAAAACAAAAAACAAAAAACAAAAGCAAAAACTGCAGCACACTCGCATGTGTTAATATGTTACCTTTGCATTTTTGTAAAGGTAGAGTTTTTGAGAAGTTTCATACTCTTTTGGTGACACAAATGTCTTTACAGTGCCAATGACAGCCTTTTATTATAATCGGACATCAGGAATGAATGCAAGCAGAGATGTATTTGTTGAAGTGCAGGTCATCGCTGCTGACCCTGCTAGACAATTACATTCTATTAGTCTAGGAAGTGTATATTCAACACTAGAGCCCATGGCAGGGATGCAGAAGGTCTTCTGAGGGCTGTGACCCAGCTCAATTTTTCATGATTTTTCTATCAGCTCCTATATTTTTCTTCCTCTAAAAAATAATTAAACTTCAACTTTCACTGCACATAATTTTTGACTGGAGCCGACATTACAATGTCCATTTTCTCAGTACTTTCTAAGAGGCCCACTCATTACTTCTTATTGGCACAAGAACAAACAGCTTAGTCAACCTCAAGGACTGGTTTCTATTATGATAGAAAAAAAAATAACACTTGGTGTTTGTAAACTGAGAGTTATACCTGGTTCATCAGTATGAACCTCCTGAATTATTCTGACCCAAAAGGAACAGATTAAAGAACATGTGGGTAAAAAAAATATATAAAGTTTGCCTTATGACAAATTTCTTGCTTATGCTTATCTACTTTCTTATACACCTGATAAGACTTACTTAAAGAGTCAACACTGAGCCAGGCGTGGTGGCACACGCTTTAATCCCAGTACTTGGGAGGCTGAGACTGGAGGATCCGGGTTCGTGGCCAGCCTCAGCTACTTAGTGAGGCCCTCTGCAACTTAGTGAGACCCTGTTTCAAAATAAAGAATAAAAAATAGGGATGGGTGTGTAGCTTGGAGGTAGAATGTCCCTGGGTTCAATCCCTAGTACCGCAAAAAAAAAAAAAAAAAGAGTCAACACTGACTTATCACATCATATTGCAGGAATGATTTTCAGTACCAAAGGGTCAAAATCTCCAACTCCTAAATGCATCCTAAATGGTGTTTTAAAATAGTCCTTGTTTGATAAGGTCACACTCAAAGTAACACTTGTTGCTGGGCTGACTTTCCAAGGACCAAGCAAAGTTGAAGATGCAGTGGCTACTACTACAAGCCTCATGACTTATTTATCTCCTCTTTGTAGCTGTCAGTGTGATACAATTTTGCAGCACAAAATTTGAAGAAGCAGAGAGTGCAGGGACCAAATCTGTCACCAGACTGAGTCTTTGAAAATACACTGTTAGTAAAACTATGGCAAGGTTGGAAAATACATCCATCGTGCCTAGTATGTTTGAAGTCCTCATGGGACCCTTGCCCCAAGAGCCAGCTTCTCAGACAAATGGCAACTCTCAAGAGGCTACTTGGTTTGCACCAGCAAGAGGTATACTGTTGCATTTGGCCCCAAGGATGCATTAGAAGAACTGACTAAAGAGGCTAGGTAGTGCTTCCTAGTTCCCCAACCCTTCATGGCACCCAGGACCGCCATCTCTTTCCTGTGGAGCTGTTGCTCCACGGGCAATGTGTGGAGAAGTACTAGAGGACATAACCCTGTGATAATTTAGGGGTAAGATGCTACACTAAACCTTACAGATGAGGAAACTAAGCGTCAAATCTTTAAGGACTGACCCCAAATCATGGTGTCAATTGGCTGTAGAACTGAGATCTCTATAGGACTTGAGATGCCAATCCATTATGATGAAAATGTGAGGTACCCTGAATTTTTGTTAGCTTGTCACCAGTCTCATTACAGTTAAAAAAGAGATCAAAAATATACTTTCTTCAGAGGTTCACGTCCCTGTTGTAACCCAAAAGTATTTTAAGAAAAAATAGGTTACCTTTGAATATAAGGATATTTGTCATGCCACATTTTTTCTTCTGAATCATGTAGTGAGTCTTAACATTATCCTCATTAATGCTTTCAAAGGCCTCCATGGATACCAAGCACATCTGACACTTGGTAGCTGAAAACCCTGCCTGACCAGGTGACTGCATAGCATCTCAGGACCAGGAATAGACCCTTTTTCTCAAAAGGCTTGACCCTAACTGTTAGAAATCTAAAACCCAATCCAATATTAGCATGCTGTATGCATCATACAGAGAGCACCCTTGCCCCCAAAGCAGGTGTTCTGGCTACATTCGGCAGCTGTAATCTAAAAGATTGACCACGTATCTTAGAAGAAAGAAAATTAATTTTCTTATGGTTTCGGGTTCAGTACATGTGAGGCCAGGGACCGCAGATCTCAGGCAGGGCAGCGGGAGGCGGGGAGAGAGTGAGCACATGGGCTGTGCTCTTCACATGATGGAGGGTGGATGCAAGAGAGAGAGAGAGCAGGGGGAGGAGGAACCATTTATATAATCCCCAAGGCTGCACCCCCAGGGATCCACCTTGTCACACCCTACTAGCCTGGGTCACCACCCAGATCAATCCATTACAATGGATTTCCAATTTGCTGTCCTTAATCCACTGCTGGGATTACAACCCGCATGACTCAACTACATCAGCTCCAAACATGAATAAATGAGCTCTTTAGGGGACATTTTATATCTAACTATAAGAGCAGGGAAGTGTGAGAAGACCAGTGTGCACTTTGGGAAGTAGAACTAAACCGAGGATGGACACAGCCTGGATGGTGGTCCCAGAAAATCC
The DNA here is from genome assembly GCA_004027185.1 of Glis glis. Taxonomy (NCBI): domain Eukaryota; kingdom Metazoa; phylum Chordata; class Mammalia; order Rodentia; family Gliridae; genus Glis; species Glis glis. Next base: position 31,792 of record PVJS01003518.1, on the reverse strand, counting down.
TCTCAGTTTGTCTTTTCTGTAACAATATAAGATCTCTGAGGATGGAGATGGGTGCAAGATCACACAGCCTATGATATACATTCTATAACGAGTCTGTTGAATCAATAAATGGACGAATCTCCTAAATCTTTGAATTTATAAGATAAATTTAGTTGTCATAGAGAATGAAGGTTAATTTACTGCATTAATTATCCAATGCAGCATAGCAAATTACCCCAAAACTTTGCTCCTTAGAACAACAAACATTAATTATTCCACAGTGTCTGTGGACCAGGGACCCAGGAATGTCTTAGCAGGGTGTCTGTGTCTCAATGTCACTCAACGGCTATACTCAAAGTCAAATGCAGGATGTCATCTGAGCTCCTTCAAGTGATCTGGGACAGGATTCAGTTCCTATGTGATTGTTGACCGGAGGCTGTTCAAATTCCTTTCCATACAGGCTTCTCCAGGACAAACATAACATGGCATCTGGCTTCTCTCAGGGGAGAAGAGACCTCCGGCACAGAAGTTCTATCCATACGGAAGGAGTCATTGGATCATCCACACTCGGGGGGCTGGGGAGACATTCCCCAGGTGTGGACACCAGGAGGGCATTAGATGTTCTGTTCTCTGCTCCGTTACCTTTCCGAGAATTTTCACATAGACGTTTTAAGTAGGAGTGCCATCTTTTATATTTGTGCTACCTATTCCAGTTTTAGTTTTGACAAATTTTTGCTGTCCTAGAATCGACATCTTTCATTTTTCCAACTCTCTCCCCCTCCCTTCTCTCTCTCTCTCCATTACGATTGCTTTCTTTTTCAGCCTCCATAATATTTTTATTACATGGAAAAATCATTCTTTTTAAAAATTAAAGTGAAGTGTTACATTTTTCTTAGAGCAATAGCCTTTTCTGGTTTGATTATATGTGACTCCTCTGGACATCAGAAGTTTTCAGATGTGGTGGATGAGAACTTTCTGCAGTCCAACTGTACTTAATGTTCTCACCCCAGCAGGTGCTGCAGAGTCTCTTACATCCAAAGGAACCCTGAAGTTTTCAAATAACAAAGAAGCAGGAGGAGAATGCTGTAGCCTGGGAGTGAGATGATTAGGTGGGGTCAGCCCCAGCCTGCCCTAGGCCAGGGAGCTGTGTAATGGGATCATACACAGCAGGGGCCTCAGTGTTGGGGTTCCAGGCCTCTGGGAATCCCTTTTCTATTTCTATTCCATTTAAGACAGAAACAGCTTTCCCATCAGCTTGCAGACACAGAACGATGTACAAACAACTAGAGTTCAGAATTCTCATATTAGAAAGCTTACAGGTGCAAATAAACAGAGAAGTAATAAAAACAGCAAACATTTTGCTGAGGCCAGTTGGGGAAAGTAAAAATCTCTAGAAGTGAATTGATGCAGACAATAACTAAAATGAACAGGGAGCAAGACTCTATCTAGCAATTGGATTAAGATTTCTAAAACAGAAAAACACAGATTCACAATCCCCATTCCCTACCCCACCCCCAAACACAGAGACCTGCAGATAAACACACATACCACACATGCGTGCACACACACACACACACACACACACACACACACCACCTTGTGCAGACTTGTGCACATGAGAATAATGTGGAGCATTGAGATTAGACACTGCAGAGAACCAAGTGTTTTCAAGCACAGAGAGTCCGCACAAAGGATGTGATGCGCCCTCCCCACAGCCATGCTGGAGAAAGCGGCATTCTCACCAGCCGAGAAGCAGTGATGAGGGACAACTCTGATGGATTAAAAAATTAAAGTCTGAATGATGAGGAAGAGCTATGTCTGGTTAAAAGAAAACAGGTGACTTCAAGCTCCTTATAGTTAGAAGGCAATGTTTTGCTCAAGGCAGTGGTCTAATAAAATGAATGCCCACGTCCTGGTGTGCGATTGCTCACTCCTGAGAGCCCCTGCTGTAGGTTTCTTACCTGTTAATGGGACCTTTGGAATTGTGTCTCATATGGATAAATGGGGCAAGGAGGCCCACTCTGACCCCTGAGGTCAGTTCTCTTTCTTGATAGAGCAAAGGGGGCTTTGCACACTTTATTCCAGAATACTTTCCCAGGTGCAGTTGTGACTATGTGTGCTACTCACACAAATCCCATTACTTGCTAACTGAATCTTCAACACATCCTAAAATTTAATTTTATGCATAGCCCTTAGTTAAAATTACCATATCGCGTTCTTAGAACTAATAAAGCGCCAGAGACGAACACTGGCATTTTAAACAAATACTATTAAGGTGACATGGTTACAGATAATTTCATTTTCAATTGCACCTCTGATGTGCGACATGACACAGCAAGATGCAAAAATGAAACAAAATTGCTTGGAAACCGGCGAGGTCCTCTGGCTTGATAAATAAACTGACTACAGTCTGATGGTTTCATTTCAGTTCCCTAGTGTAATTTTGATTAAAATACCAAGCCATGGAAAATTTCATTTTAATGGGAAAAAACAGTGCTATGCAAGTATTTTTGTGGCATTTCTGCTTCTTACTTTGTGAAAGGTTTTCACATCTATTATTCCCACAACTTAATTTCTAACTGTATTATACTTCTGAAAAAAATCATAGAATAGCTTTAAAACAGTAGAGTGCTGCATTTTTCTTGTGCTAATTCACCTTTCTTGATGAGAGAAACTGTAAAGCTCTTGACGCATTACCTCCTCAGTCTTTAAGGGAGGAGCTGAGGTCACAGGGAGAGGGAAGAGATGTATCCAAAGTCCCACATCATTTGCTTCAAAGCATTGAAAGACGGTGTGCAGGGTCTAGCAGCATGGAGGGAAGGCCTGGGAGAACATCCTGGCAAGCCTCCCTCATTCCCTTGTCAACAGTACAAGAAACACCTCCAAAATCATTCCTTTCATTGTGCATGTGTCTTTATGATAATTTTTCATGAAAAAATGTGACCCTTTCCTTTGCTTACAGAACAGTAAAGACAATGGCGATATGATGAGGAGGCTGTGTTCACCAACTGTGTGCCACTCAAAACAATGCATATGTTGAAATCCTGACCCCAACGTAATGGTATCAAGGGGCGGGGCCAGTGGGAAGTGACGTGGTCATAAGAGTGGAGCCCTCCTCGTTGATATTAGTGCCCTTTTAAGAAGAGACAGAGACATGGAGCTTCCTTTCTCTCCGTTTGCCATTTGAGCACATAGCTGTGTGGTCCCTCTCCCAACACTGGGCCTGACAGTTCCTTGATCTTGGACCTCCTCCCCTCCAGAACTATCAGCCACATGTCTGTGGTTTAAGCCCCCTGTTATAGTTTGGATCTGGAATGTTCCTGAAGGCTCACATGTTAAATGCTTGGACCTCAGCCCATGATGCTGTTGAGAGGTGGGGGAATCTTTAAGAGGTGGGGCCTAGTGGAATGGAGTGAGGTCACTGGGTTCCAGCTTGTGGAGGGATATGTGGCCCCCTTACCTGTCTCTCTCCTTAGCTTTCTAGCTGCGGTGAGATGAATAGGCCTCCTTTGCCGTGCTCTCCTGCCATGATACACTGTGCTCCCACAGACCCAAAGCATGGATTGAAACCTCTGAAACTGTGGGACAAAACAAACCTTTCCTCCTTTAAAGTACTTTGTCACATTTAATGGAAAGCTGGCTAGCACACTGTCCAAACTGACATAAGATGAGCTATCCCTCTTGGAAGACATTGACTTGAGGAAACATTCTGGACACAGGTGGGAGCGATTCTGACCTTAGTCTTGCTATGCACTGTGTGATTCTGCCAAGAAAAGAGTGAGCAGAACATTCTAGATGCAGGTGCCATGCTGCTAGTCTGACATAGTTGCTACTGTCTGTCTCCTACTATCTGCACAGTGATGTTGCTATGATCTTCTCTGTAAGGAATGAAAATAATCTTTTCTACCAAAGTAGCAAAATTACATAGAAGTGTACTATTTTCATTTTGTAGCTGTAGCTTAGGCATTCATTTTGTAACTGTGTGCATGTGTCTGTATACTCCACTCCTGAGTCTTCCCAAGTGTCAGCCATCTTATCTCATATAACCTTAAGTTGACCAGGAATCTTCCAGAATGTTAAACTTTGTTTCAAAACTACTGCCTGTCATAGAAATAAGCCAATCACTGGAGAGTTGTGCTTTCTTTGCCAAAATGGTTTCAGAATTCCTGTCTGTCTTGGAAAATAGCCAGTCATGCAGAGTTGTGAACCCAAGTCCTCACCAATCAGGGCAAGGGGCAGGATAAAGTTAGGGATTAAAACCAAGCAGACTGCCCTCTCAGTGTGCTTGCTTACCAGACTTCTTATTGGTTGCACACCCTTCTGAGCAGAAGTAAGTTGCCTTGCCAAGTGACTTTCAATTCATGAGTTTTTATTTGTGGTTTTCCTAGAATCTGTTTCTAACATTAGCCTTCACTGTTGTCTCCTCTCCTCTCTTTTCCTCTCCCCTCCCCTCCCCTCCCCTCATCTGCTTCTTTCCTTTCCTCTTCTGTCTTCTGTGTTCTTTCTTCCTTTGTAGGCATCGCCTGTATGGGATCAAATCTTTGCTTTTCATGTTCTGCTCAGCGAACTGTTCTAATTCACAGGAAACATCCACTGCAGCAGAGACGATCATGCCATATCTCATAGAATCTTAGGATCTGATAGCCAGTCCTGCAGCTTCAACTCCAATTCCTCCTGCAGCATTTCTAAGGGGGCATTGAGCAAGTGCGGGGACCATCTGCAATGGAGTCGTCTGGGTTCACTCTGTCACTTCAGTGCAGTCTTCTTCCTTGGATGTCTGTCTCTATCAAAAGTTTGGTCTGGACCTCACCTTTGTGTCATGGGTATACTGGACAACTCATGTGCAGTTGAGAAAACTATCTTCTCCCCCATGAGACTTCTACAGCTTAATGATTCCTAGTTCCCAGCTTGGGTCCTGCCTTAGTCAGTTTGGTATTCTGTCACAGAAGGCCATACAATGGGCGGCTGAAACAAAGAGCATCTATTTCTCACAATTCTGGAGGCTGGAAGTCCCCGTTCAAGGTGCCAGCATGGTTCTGTCTTTGGAGAACGCTCTCTTCCTGGCTTGTAAATATCCTCTTGCTGTGTCTTCACCTGGGAGTGTTTGGGGAAAGAGAAAGATATCCAGAAGGGCACCAATTCCATCACCCTCAGGACCTCATGACGACCTGATCACCTTCCAAAGACCCCACCTCCACATACTCTCACTTCTGGGTTACGTCTTCAGCAAATGGGTTTGAGGGGAACACGAATAGTCAGCCCATGACACATACTGAGACTCTTAAGTAATCTCCATAACCCCATTCTGCTTAAACCCATGGACCATGTCTCGTGTTTTCACTCATACCAACATCGGGGATGTCCAGCTCCTTTTTAATTCAGCCTTTCCTCTTGGGTAAACTTCCATGTAAGACCATCGTTTGGTTTATTTGGTCTTTTTGGCTATTTTTAGTAGATTTTGAAGATATTTTCCCCCACTAACACATCTCAAAAGTCTTCCTTTCCCAGTCTGTCCATATATTTCATTTCCCAGTGGCATTATTTTTCTTGGCAAGCAGTGGTTTGTGCATTATTCATGGATGGAAACTTGTTCAACAAGAAAAAACATCAGCGATGTCTATACCCCAACATCAAAGTCTCTGATGTATCTTAATGTTGGGATTCGTATCCCTGACTCAGTAATCCCACTTCAAAGAGTTCGTCTTAAATAATCAGAGATGCATCCACAGATGTAGACAGCGACTCAGAACAGATTATCTAAAAATAAAAACGTGTAGCAATATTAATCTTCAAGGGTAATGTTGATAATGCTTCTACCCCATGCAGTCCATGCATGAATAAGAGGGGAGACTCTGAAAAGAACCTAAATTTCTGGGAATAGACAATTAAGCACAAATGCAGAATGCAAAATCATAAGTGGCTAAGGAGCAAGAATACCAACAATAGCAAAAACGCAGTAATTTGGGGTGTTATTTGCAGTGGCAATAATTTTTGTTTTTGAAAAAATTCTGGAATTGCATTATTTTTTGGAAATGTGTTCAAATTACTTCAGCCTGGAAATCTGAATCTTAGGAAGAGATATGCTATACTCTAAAAACAACTATATTTTCCTGAAAACTTGTGGATGTTAGAAATCAATTAATTAAAAAATCTATCCTGGGCTAGGGTTATAACTCAAGAGTATAGTGTTTACCTAGCATGCCCAAGGCCCTGGGTTCAACCCTCAGCACTAGAAAAAAGATAAATATTTTTTAAAATCTCTGTAAAAATAAGATATGAACCTAGAAATGAGTGAAATGAGCTCAAATTCCACTATAGAACTATACTGACCCCCAAAATTAGCAGGTAATAGTCACCCAAAGAAAACTTTCTTCCAAAGCAAGAGCAATAGTTCCTTGCAAAGATAAAATTCATATGTCTGTTAGGTGAAGGAATTCCAAAATCTGACACAGGGGCAAACACATTTGTGTGCATAGTATGATATCATATGTTAAACAAGCAACAACTATATATGACTATATATCAACAAATGCCCATTTATATGAATATGGGTATGTGCTTATGAAAGTAGTGATAAAACTATTGCCAGGATCTACTTTTGAATAGAGATTTTGGATGTGAGGTAGGAAAGAGAATTTCCCTTGCAATTTTGTGTCTTTCTTTATTGTTTGCATTTTTGAACTTTAATTATTTACTTCTTTTACATTAAATATGTTGGTCACTGAGGGCTTCTTAGGAGTAGGGTTAATGACTGCCTTTGTTTTTCTGTCTGTATGTGTGTGTTCTATATCAAAAGATTTGCAGATATAATGAAGAAATTGTTTCCCTGTGATAAACTGAATACTGACTTAATCTTAGGGATTTTGTGATTATATGTTAATGTTACCATATTAAGGCTGAATTACAGAAGAGTGTTTGAGTGGCACCCCAGATAAATGTGTCAGCTGATTCACATTTGACAGCCATAGTTAAGATATACATAATACCATTCTTGGAATTAGCATTAGAGAATAATTTAAGAGCTATCATAGTCTAGTGGGAGCATGGATTTCAGGTTTGAATTCCTTTTTTGTGAATCTGCTTCTTCATCTGCAATATGACATAACATCTATGATTAGTTTGAGCTCAGACATTCAAAGATTTTAGAAATTACATGGGAGTCATCAATTCATTTTTTGTAGTCTTTATTAAGGATGACAAATAAGTTCAATGGATATGAAAAGGATGCTAGAATAGATGGTAATTAACTTTTGAAATGGTGTGAATAAAGTTAAAATGAATTTTCTAATTGAAAAAATGTTCCTACAAAAGTAGAAGAAAACTCAGCAAGATTACTACACCAGAGCCAGGCATGGTGGTGCATGCCTGTAATCCCAGTACTTGGGAGGCTGAGACAGGAGGAGCGCAGGTTCAAGGCCAGCCTCAGAAGTTTAGCAAGACTTGCAGCAATCTAGTGAGACCTTGTTTCAAAACAAAAATTAAGTAGGGCTGGGGATGTAACTAGGAGGTAGAAAGCCCCTGTGTCAATCTCCAGTACCACAAAAAAAAAGAAAGAAAAGAATAATAGTACTACACCAGGAACTGGCAAAATTGTGTAATCCCAGTTCTTCTATTCAACTTACAGTGTGAACTTGACACAATCACACATACCCTCTTTGGGTACCACTTTCTTTATGCTGTAATAATAATTAAAGTTATTAATTATTAAAATGGCAAAATGACTGGCCACTTAAAAGAAAATAGAGTTATGTAAATGTCAGTATAATTATATATGGTAATTTTATATGACCCAATATTTTTGTCATAAAATTGAATTTTTAAAAACCCAGGTAATTTCTGGGATATATAAAGATGATGAGCCAGGCATGGTAGCACATACCTATAATCCCAGTACTTGGGAGACTGGGAGAGAAAGATCACAGGTTGGGGGTCAGTGCACAGTAATTTAGCAAGACCTGTTTCAAAATAAAAAGGGTCGGGGATGTAGCTTACTGGTAGAAATCCCCTGGTTCAATCCCAGTACCACAGATAGATAGATAGATAGATAGATAGATAGATAGATAGATAGATAGGTGATAGATACATAATAGATGATAGATAGATGATAGCTATATAGATAGATCTATTTTAATCAGCTGAGTTTTAGAATCATTCGTCATGTCAAACCCTTTTTTTCAAGTACCTGGAATTCCAATCACCCAAATCTAAATCATGAGCCTTCCTTGCCAAATCTCCTGTCCCTTTTGCCTTCAGTGTCTTGGCCTTTCATAAAACCAAAAGTTATACTGGAGAGACTCCTTGAAGTAATCCAATCATTCTTGAATTCTTTCCCACTTTCTACCTTAAATTCATTTCCAAATCCCTGACTTTTTCAGCAGCGATGTTGTTATCCTCTTATTTCTGAACTCTATCATATTGTACTTACATTGTTGCTATACAATATTCATTGATTCTCCATTTTCTGTTCTCCATCCCATGATTGGCTCCACCCTCCACTCTTCAGGGAAATTATCTCAACCACAGATAGGACATGATGACTTTGCTTAACATGGTCAATGATTAAGCACAAATTCCAAACAATATGCCTTTCTAATGTCTCTCTCAAAGGAATGTAGTTTTCTCTGCAGTTCCTGTGTCTGATAAGTGTTAGGTCCTCAATAAATATCTGTGGGACTATGACACTCTATAATGGAATCCTTTTTTATCTCTTTAGTCTCATCTCCCGCCTCACTAAAGGAGCAGATAATCTCTCCCTATTCTCTATAATTTTTCACATCCCTCTAGGTGAGATTTATCACATTACAGTATGTTGGAGAATGGGGATGGTCAAAGTGGAAAGAAATGGTTTTGTGGAAAAATGAGATGGCTTTTCTGGTATGTAGCCAGAGAAGGAATCCATACAGATTAGGAAAAGTGATCCGAGAAGTCAGTCTCCATTAGCCCCTGTAACGTGGAACATGTTGAAGAAAGCAGAGTCTGTCGGTTTCATTCATGGGGGATTGTGACTCACACACAGCCCGTTCATGAGCTTTCCCTCTTTCCTCCCTTTATATCAACAGATTCGTGCTCACCGCTCACTGCAGTCATTTGCAGAGCCAGCAGGAAAATAAAATGGCAGAGGAAAGAATTTCATAGTCAATATATATCAGAGATCGTGGAATTTATAAAACACACTTGGAGGCTTGCATGTGATAAATATGGAGTGGAGCATTTTTGAATAACATCCACAGACAGAGGAGTGCTTGGAGGGTGAGGAGAATGGAGAGGATGGGGATAAAGAGTAGCCAGGAGAACCTAATGAGCAGGCTCTTGCTCTTTGGACAGTACTCAGAGTATAGTATGAGATTTGTTACTTTAGCCCATGATTTTAAGAGTGAGAACATTTGAGTATTTAAGCTCTGAAAGGGTGGGATCCATGTCCATTGTAGATGATTTGGTGCCCCACGTTTATCTGCCAGGTGCACCCATTCTCCACTGCTCGAGTGCTGGGTGCTAATAGCTGCCTTAGCTGCTGGCCCTTCTCTTTAAAAAAGTCCAGGAGCTAGCTCACAGAAGACATTATAGTCCTCAGCTCCAGCCCAAGAGGATGATGTGTGCTAAGCTCATGACAGGTGGGGACAGGGTGAAAGTATCTGTGCCCTTGCCTGACAGCTAGCACAGCACAAGTGTTGGTCCAGTGTATTTCTCTGGGTGGGTGAAGTTAAGGTTCACCTCTATCTATGACTATATCCTTCCTAGTGTTTTTTCTTTTCCCTACTCTCCTTCAAGAGCACTGCCTCAATAAATCATCTGCACCCCAGGTCTCCTTCCATGCAACCCCACTTCCAACAAGATTTACTCAAATGTGTGGCTTCTCAAGGATTATTATAGGTCAAAACATGATTGTACACAGCCCCAAGGCTCTCGTCATGACTCTTCCAGAACTGCATCCCCTCCTGCCTCCCAGAGATGCCCTCTCAACTGCTGTCTGTTCATAGGTGGTTGCACTCCTTTTGAATTACATACAAATGGAATTGATGATATGCAATTCTTGATGTACAGGTACTTCCACTCAACATTATATTTGTGATTTTCATGTTTATTTTTCTTGTACTTATAAATGCTTCATTTTCATTGTATACATAATAATCCATTTTATGAGGGCTTTATGAACTGAATATATCTTTTCTACAGTTAGTGAGCATTTGATTGTGCATAATGAGTATACAGATTGTGACTGTGGTTAGCAGTACTGTTAAGAGCATTCTTATCCATGAGTTGGTGTGCAGGTACATATGATCCTGTCTAACTCGCCTTAGTCCATCAAAGTTCAACAGAATTCCAAGCTGAGTTCTCATCCTGGGAGACATGCTCTATTTAATGTTCACTGTGACTCTACACTCCTGGCTCTCAATAACCCAGCATAGAGACTGGGGGCTGACCCAACTCTCTTCCTTGGTGGTCCCTGAACTTCAGCTGTCTTTCTGTGTCCATGGCTCTGGAGAACCCTCTCTCTGGCTTCTTAGAATCTCCATCATGAAATCAGCAAATGCCTCCAGGTTAAAAAAGGCCCCTGGGATCATACTAAACTCCTAGAGGTCCTCTTCTCCCAGATATTGGCTCATAAATATTCAGTGCTTTAAAAGATATTAAACATCATTTTTTAATTATGTGGTTCAACTTTTCTATTTGATCCCAGTGTTAGGATTTGTTTGAATATCCTAACCCCAAAATTACATTAGTAAGACTCACCACAATTATATTTAATGTCTAAGTGGGAAATCTGGCATCAGATTCCAGGTCAGCTCTTCCAGAGTACCTAAAACTCACCTATGTTCAAAGAGCTCCTGCTCTTCACATTATGTTGATGAAATCCTGATAGCAATAGCAAGTAAAATTGTGTGGGGTTAAAGTTCTACTGAAGCCTGGTGTGGTGGCAAACACCTGTAATCCCAGTAATTGGGAGGCTGACAAGAGGATCACAGGTTGAAGGACAGCCTCAGCAATGTAGTGAGACCCTGTTTCAAAACAAAACAATATAAAGGCTGGGAGTATAGCTCAGAATTAGAGTACCCCTGGGTTCAATCCCCAGTACCCCCCACACACAAAGGGTTCTATTGACTATCGACCTGGAGGACATTATGCTAAATGAAATAAGCCAGACACAGGAAAAATATTACATGGTGTCAATTATATGGAATCTTAAAAAAGGAAAAAAAGTCAAATACATAAGAGATAAAAGATAAATCAATGGTTAGGAGATGGGGGAAATGAGGAGGTACAGTTCAACAAACACAAAGTAGCAGATATGCAGGATATAGAATCTAGAGGTCTGATATATGAGGATTGTAAGTAATAAAATTGCATTGCATTCGGGATTTCTGTTAGACAAGTAGATTTTATTTGGGAAAACAAAAGCCAAAGAATGGGGCAAGAGGATATTCTCTTTGTAAAATTAAACACTTATATTTCTTGCCCATAAAAATTCTTAAAATTAAAATGGGATAAAAAATGTTACTGACAAGGGATGTAAACAAAACAGGAAATAAAAACTTGCAATGTATGCATATAGATATTTTACATTCCTTCCTCCAAGGTAAATGTTACATCTTGACATCTCTCCAAGACAGAAGAACAGCATAGAAGTATATTTCTATAGACTGTTTTGCAAGAGCAGGGTAATAATTTACCTGAAGGGAAAATAACTGAAACTTTTCCATCATGTGAAATGTGATTGAGTGTGAAATGTATTCAAGAAACAATGGAGGAGAAAACATTGTTCATCTCCATAGGTTCAAGTCTTGTTGTATGTGTTTCCACGGCCTTTTTAATATAAAACAACACCACAGAACTGTTTAGCTCCAGGTTTTGAAGTGATCATAGTCTACAGGGTCTAATAGGTGCCCCATTCTCTCAGTAATCCTCTTAGGAAATCATTATTGTCTGCTTTTTAAAGAGGAGGACTCCAGGGCTCAGAGACCTCGCGGAAGGAAGTTGCTCATGGTTCCCTAGGTAAGCACAGTAGAGTTGAGCCCAGCATCACTGCCGACCTGACACCAAGCACAGAGCCTTCCCCATGCTAGTCTCCTTCCACTACATCCCTGTCACCGTGGTCCTCTCCCGGTACAGGGACACTGTTACAGATGCTAAGGCAGCTGAGTCCTCCTGCGCTGGATCTATGCACACCATACCCAACAGCAAGGACTCCTCTGCTATCCTGCGGGATTTTGTGATTTCTACAATCCTCAGTGACTCTCTACATCATCACAAGTGACTGATGTCATGGTATGGCAGCATAGTGTTTTCAAATATGTGTGCTTCTTCTCAGAATAAAGGAGTCACCTGCTCACAGTACAGAGTCACCTAATGGAGAGGAGACAAACCTCAGAGAAAATGTCCTTTCCCTCACGGCTCTCCTAGTGAAATAGGTTTATGTTGAGGAATTCCTTCCCTGATAGCTATGTACTTGTTCTTACATGGAAAAGAAGCCTCACAAGTCATTGTCTTGTGAACAAGTTTCTTGATGGATTTGTTTTTAGGTGAGAATGTTAGGATATGGCTGGTGGCTGTATTTCCGTGCTTAGCTTTTTATACACAGATGCTAGAAGACAGAAGAGGACATCTTACAATGGAAAACATGTTGTTTTAAATACTAAGGATTCAGACATTTATAGACTTTTTATTACCTAGTTCTTAATGATGTAGATTATAAAATTCTAAAAAAAATCAGAAAATTAAAGGACAAGATAAGATACCTGAAGACAAACTTTCCAAATCAAGAGCTAAGAGACAGCCAGGGGTGCTGGTGCATGCCTGTAATCCCAGCACATGGGACGTTGAGACAGAAGGATACAGGTTTGAGGCCAGCCTCAGCAACTTAACAAGGCCCTCAGCAACTTAGCAAGACCCTGTTTCAAAATACAAAACACAAAAAGGGTGTACCTAAGAGGTAGAATGCCCCTAGGTTCAGGGTTTTTTTTTTTTGGTTTTTCCTATTTAGATCCCCAAAATAATAGAATCTTTTGAGTGAGGTGTAGAATTCATACAGCTCTCCCATGAGTCTACAAGCCAATCTAGCTCAGTTTTATCATTTAACAACTTCGTAATTCAGCAGATATTTATTGAGCACAGCTTTATGCTGGAAACTTGATTAGGCACTGGGACTAGAGTAGCGAAGAAAACAGACAAAGCTCTTGAAATTATGGATATTACATCCTACAGGGAGGAGAAGACAATAAATGTGAGCAAGCAAGAAAAATGATGTAATTTTAGATAGCTGGGCTTTGAAGAGAATAGCAATTCCCTGTGGGTGCAACAGCGCTTGGGGGTTTCTGTTGAGTCTGAAAGGTTGGGGGTGCACCCTCCGAGAAGGTGACATTGTGGACTTTACATTGGGATCTCAAATGCTCATGGCTGAAAAATGATAGCGTTCTTCATAACAGAAATGGTGCTAGCATTTTGGAGCGTGCTTTCTTAATGGAGAAATAAAGACTACAAAAGACTGTGAATCGTTTCTCTTAGTGCACCTAGGGCATTCCTACTGGGTAACCATGGTTTCCTGTCCTGTTTAATATGTGAAGATATTGATGGGAGAATGCTGAGTGTTTAAGACTTCGTGTGGGTTAATTTTGCTGAGAGAGCTGCAGGTTCAATTCTGTGACTATGCTTATTCTCAGTGCTTCTGCAGTTAGAATATGCTGCGATAGCCCCATTACCACCAACATCCTAATCCCGCCTATCACCGCAAATAAACCAGTGCCAGACAATGAGTTAGACTCATTATTTGGTAAATAAACTCACAGTCTCTACTCCTTTCGGAGTCGCTCTGACGTTAAATGGGTATTTGTATGGATGTACAAAGAGGCTCATTCTTCATGAAAAAACAGCCTTGCTGCAAAATATATTCCACAAACCAAGAGCATCCCTCAGCTGGGGCTGGGAGAAAAGGTCAAGGCAATAAAATAAATTTGAGGAGACCGTGGAAGTACACGTCAAGTCGCACTCAGGATGTCTTGTTGACCTTTATGTGCAAGGCCACATTGTTTCTAACGTTTAAAAGTCATTGCTTTTCCTTACGTTTAAAACAGTAAAAAAGCAAAAAGAAAAATACATCCTATGGTGCATCGTATTTGAAGGTGAGCTCAAGAAAATTTTGAATTTAGTTTGTCAATTTCTATATCCCCCTCTGCCTTTTTGATAGTAAAAATAGCAAATATTCATTAATTCATGTGCCAGATCCTGTCTAAAACTTTTTATGTATAAGCACACATTTAATATTTTTAAAATTAAACTTTATCATGATACGTAACAAACAATGCAAAAATTATACAATGAATACGGTGCCTACCATGTGATATGGTGTACGTGGGCTCTTAACAGTACTGTGAAGTAGGGCCTATTTTTTATCATTCCCATTTTATAGATGAGAAAATACAGAAGAGGGAATTCAATTATACATAAGCTTTAAGAATCATCAGAAATAATAATTACACTTCCACAAATTAGGTTGTAAATAATGTTTTAAAAATTATGACACAGCTGGATGTTCTGGTGCATTCCTGTAATCCCAGTACTTGGGAGATGGAGACAGGAGAATCACAGGTTCGAGGACAGCCTCAGCAAATAGTGAGCCTCTTATCAACCTAGTGAGGCCCTGTTTCAAAAGCAGAAAAATAATAAAAAGTTCTGGGATTATAGCTCAGAGGTAGAATCCCTCTGGGTTCAATATCCAATACCAATAAATAAATAAATAAATAAATAAATAAATAAATAAAACTACCACAGGACTATAATGGAAAAAGTATATTTGTCTTCCATGTTGGAAGTACAGAGAAGATAACTAAAATTTTCATAACAAGAAATTGTGATACGAATGTTTAGTAATTATGCAAATAAATAGCAGAAGAGACAGCTTTAGCAGTTAGTTTGGGGAGGGGTCTCTAGTGTGGGATAGTGTGGCATAAAAATCACAGTTAATATGTTATCACAATGCTCATTTTACTTTAGCACAATTTTTGCCATTTGAATGCATACAAATTAAATTAACAATAAGTCTCTATCCCTCCACCCCTTCTATAACCCTCTCCTCTCTGCCCTAGGCTTCCATCTTTTCCTGCTGCCTGAGCCCACAGCTGTTTTTCCTCGAAACCCACCTTCCTCCTCAGAACCGCGTTGTTCCTTTCTCCTTGCTCTTGGCATATCTCAAAGCATCCCTCTTGCTGGACCCAGCAGCGCTTTGACATGTTAGTCCTGACCTGTTTCTTCCATGAACAAAACTCTCTCTGGCTTCACAACCCTGTTTGGTGATGCCTCTCTGTTTATCCCGCTTCAGAACCAAGCTTCTGCAAAGATAGGCGTGCATCACTGTCCTCTGCTTCCTCACCCAACATTTTCTCCTTCTTCTGTGGACAGGTAAGTTCTCTCTCTTCTTCCCTCCTATCCTTCCTGGACCACCAGGTTAGCATACTGGTAAAGCAACTGTGCTTTCATGCTGGTGGCCTTTTATGCAACTGGCCTTTTATGCTTGGGTTCAAGCCGCATTCATTCCACGCAAGCAGGCAAGGCACCTACACCTTCCCGGAATCTGCCTGCACGTGTGTGGCTTTTCCACTCAATGAATGTTTGGGAGATGTAGCCTCGTTCTTGTTTCTGGCAGAATTGATCTTCGCTGCTGTGTGGCATTCCGTTGAAAGACTTTCCCACAATTTATTCAACTACACTTATGTCAATGTAGCTTTGTTTTTCTTGCTTTATATCATTATTATTATTATTATTATTGTCATTATTTTTATTCTGTTGCAAATGCTGCAACTGTTAACCTTCTTATACACTTATCCAGTTGTAAACGTACACGTGCTCCTGTAGGATAATATCCTAATGCTTGGAATAGTTGCATCTTTGGCTATGTACATTTTAAACTTTAAAACATAATGCCCAAAATATTTCTAATAATGTGATTATTACAAGTTTCTCTCTCTTGGGAACTCTGATTTTTTTGGTACTGGGGATTGAACCTAGAGGCATTCTACCTCCTAGCTACACCCCTAGCCTTTTTTATGTTGTAGTTTAAGACAGAGTCTCTCTTCATTGCTGAGGCTGCCCTGGAACCTGTGATCCTCCTGTCTCAGCCTCCTAAGTACAGGGATTATGGGTATGCACCACCATGCCCAGCCTCCATGGGTGCTCGGTATAAGAATTCATCATGTTTTACATCTTTTCCAGCATCTTATATGTGTAGGAACAATTATTTTCTCCCAAACAAAACAAGTGTGCAATGATGTCTGGTGACTTTAATTTGTGATTCTAGCCTGTTGTGGTGGCGCACACTTGTAATCCCAGTACTTGGGAGGCTGAGACCGGAGGATCCGGGTTCATGGCCAGCCTCAGCTACTTAATGAGGCCCTCCACAACTTAGTGAGACCCTGTTTCCAAATAAAGAATAAAAAATAGGGCTGGTGGCATAGGTCAGAGGTAGAATGCCCCTGGGTTCAATCCCTAATACTGTAAAAAATAAAAATTAAAATAAAAATAAATAATTTGTGATTCTAAAAAAAGTCATACAAAGTAAATTAAATTAAGACTGAGGAAAAGGTTCTTGCCTAGGATTGTATTGTAAAAGCTTTAGGCTCGTAGGGATTCTGTACAGGGATAGCCATGGGAAAATGTAAGTGTAAGGAGAGTAGCAGCAATCACTGGTCCCTCACTTACACTGTATTCCCTACTTTTTCTTTTTCTTTTTCTTTTTGTCATCTGGTGGTCAGAAGAAGCAGTGAGATGCTGTCAAAAATATCACCCATTATAAAAATGGAGAGTGAAAGGTGAACTGTCATTTTTTTTTTCTTTCCTGGATGAAAATGCTTTAAGACCATAAATCACAGCTGGAGGCCAAAAGGGAGAGATAACAGTATTTACCACAAATAAGAGGGAGAAAATAAGATGTGTCTTAGATTCCATTTAGCATCCAGATGGACTATTCTGCAACTCTGGCTGCGGCCAAGTTCTTCATAACTCCTTTGGAGGAGGTGATAAGTGCCAGGCAGGCAATAAGTAGGAAGATGAACCGGATGTGAAAATGCTCACAGTTATTGTGACATCAAAGAAAGTGGGTTACCATCAGCACGGAGAACACGACCCCGATTCTAGAAGAAGAGGCACATATGAATGAAAGTGCATTAATAGAAGTAAACATCAAACAGCTTGAGAGAGATAGATGTCATTTCTCAATTTGGGAATTACATATGATTCTTCTGTATTTATGTATGCCTTATGTCTTTAAAAGTTTTCAAGCCGGGCATGGTGGCGCATGCCTCTAATCCTAGTACTTGGGAGGCTGAGCCAGGACGATCACAGGTTTGAGGATAGCCTCAGTAAGTAGTGAGAATCACATCAACCTAGCGAGACCCTGTTTCAAAATAAAAAATTTAAAGAAAAACAGGGCTGGGGGTGTAGCTTGGAGGTACAATGCCCCTGGGTTCAATTGCCAGGACCAAAAAAAAAATTTTTTTTTCATAATGAATATGGATGTCTCCTAGCCAGCTCCCCGATTCCCTTAACCTCTCTAGCTCTGAGATAGTGTTTTTGTTTTTTGTTTTTTGTTTTTTTTTTGCGGTACTGGAGATTGAACCCAGGGGCATTCTACCTCCGTGCTACACCCCCGGCCCTATTTTTTATACTTTATTTTGAAACCGGGTCTCACAAAGTTGCAGAGGACCTCACTAAGGAAAGAGAGAGAGAGAGAGAGAGAGAGAGAGAGAGAGAGAGAGAGAGAAACAGGCAAAGAGAGAGAGAGAGAGAGAGAGAGCTGAGGCTGGCCGCGAACCCGGATCCTCCGGTCTCCTCCTCCCAAAGTACTGGGATTACAAGCGTGCGCCACCACGCCCGGCTGAGATAGTGTTTTGAAAAATTCTAGAGGGAAAAAGTGGGATAAAATTCACAAATAGTATGAGCAAATAGAGTACCTGCAGCTAAATAGATGTCTGTGTGTGTGTGTGTGTGCGTGTGTGTGTGTGTGCAAACACTAAAATGGTAACAGGGAGTTGTGTAGTTTGTGGGTGATTAATACTGTGTACGATGTTCTTTTTCCTGTTTTTAGAATTCCCTTCCACAGATTCCATAAGCTGTGAATGCATGCATACAGGGATGTTTTTGTTGGTGATGTCTATGCAACTGTGGAAACTAGCAGCGTGGCTTAGAAGCATTTCAAAAGTCCCCAGTATCAACCATAGCAAATGCATATGTCATGGGGCAAACTGAGGCCAATCATTAAAATCACCAGGATGATTTAATCAGCGATGGAAAATCTGTTTAATTTTTCAGATTATAAAGGGTAAGGACCTGATATTGGAGAATGTAAGTTTCATCTTTGAACCTTACAATAAATTAAAATTTTATTGGACTTACAGAGAGAAAAAGATG
The DNA here is from genome assembly GCA_004027185.1 of Glis glis. Taxonomy (NCBI): domain Eukaryota; kingdom Metazoa; phylum Chordata; class Mammalia; order Rodentia; family Gliridae; genus Glis; species Glis glis. Next base: position 13,420 of record PVJS01003518.1, on the reverse strand, counting down.
CATACATAAAAATTCTTCCCTACCTTAGTTACTCATTCAAATATTAAACAAATAATGAGTACTTAGGACATGCCAGGCACTGTCCTAGGCTTTGATGACATCAAGAAGCAATCACAACAACAACAAGAAAAGCCTACCACTGAAAGTTGCAGAAAAACATCAAACAGTAAGTAAAACAAATAGATCACTTATACAGCATGATGGAAAGTGATAAATGCTTTGGAGAAATATAAAGACTGTAAAAGAGAGGATTGCTGGGGGCAGAGAGGTACAATTAAAGCAGAGTAATGAGAAAAGACCTTGCAGAGAATGTTACATTCTGGCAAAGTTGGAACAAAGAGAAAGGGGGTCCTGTAGGTCCTTCAGCAAAGAGCATTGAAAGTAGAGAGAAGGAGTGCAAAGGGAGAAGATGGTGTGCAGACATGGGGGAGGAAGGCATCTGGCAGGTTAGCAGGGAGCAGGGGGTTGTCTGTGGAGGATTCCATAAGTTCTCAGAGGAAATTTTTTAAGTCTTTAGATTTTAAATACAATAGAAGACATTTTGGATAGATTTTTTATATAGTTGAGAAGAAAAACAGAACAAGCTATCCTATCACATGCTTAGTATTTTGCTAAATGCATATAAACATTCTAGAAATAATTATTTCTACTCAGTGGGTGAATCAGGGGCATCACAACCTCTCCTTTACTTCACTCTGTTGGTCAGTTATGGTGCGCGTCATCTTTCTGTCACTCTGACAGAGTGCCTGGTATAAATGTCTTCCAAGGAGGAAACATTCACTTGGGCTCACAGTTTCACAGCTGTGGAGGTTCCAGCCTGTGGATGGTTGGCACCATTGCTTTAGGCCTGTGGTCAGGCAGCACATCTGGAGGGAGCACTTCGCAGAGGAAACTGCTTACCTCCTGGTGGCCAGAATGAGAAACAAGGGGGCGGCAGGGTTCCAACTCCCACACAGTGACCTAACTTCCTCCCACTAGGCTCCATTTCTCAAAGGTTCCCCCAGCCCCCAAAGGGTCCATAGGCTGGTGACCACGCCATCAACACATGGACCACTGGGTCCAGAGAAGATATTGGGTGACTTTTAGTATAGACATGAACACCTCCACAAATTTCAGTCTTCTAAGATTCTTGGCTTTTTCAAATGTAGTAGCTTTCATCTCTAAACTATTTCAATATCCCACTCCTAGAGCACACCTGTTTTTTTTTTTTTCACATGCTACTCCAAGCTAGCCCACCTGTGGCAATCAAAATCTGGTTATCCTACATCCACGTGTAAGCAACAGGGCCAGAGGACAGCGGACCAGCCCGGTCCCTGAACAGTAAGAAAACAGGGGAGGCATCTAAGAGTGCAGATGACAAGGACGTCACAATGACCAGAGGGAAGGGGGTCAACAGGCCATGTGTCCAGGGCTCACGTGTTGAAGAGGGAACCAGGATGGCGAGCAGGGCAGCTAGAGCAAAAGGGAAGATGAGGAGCTGGCCTTTGAAGTCGGGAACAAAGTCGCAAGGTCAGGACAGGTCACGTGGTATCAACAGGCCAGTGTTTCCGCATGGCTGACTTTCAAAGAACTGGGGCTTGGTTTGAAAAGGTCAAGAAAAAATACTGTGATAAAGATGCTGAGAACTAGGAAAATGCTAACCTCCTCCTAGACATGGGTGGGGAAAGAGAGAAGAAGGGAAGAGGAGCCCGTTCATGAGAACGGGAGGACCAGTGAAGGATAAAGTGTTCAGAAGCAAGAAAATGACAGCAATGTTTCAGAAATTTTTGAAGTAGATCAGCAATTAGGTTTGCTAAAGCAAGTTCTTAGCGCAATGCCTGGTACAATCTGATAGTTAAATCAATGTAAATTGGTCCTAATGTATAGAAGGGACCCAGAGTATAGCACCAAAGAGTATAGCCTCTGAACTCAGACATGGTCTTAGCACCAGCTCCATCCAGCACATATGGGACTTTTTCAAGATTCAGTTTTCCCTCTGTAAAACTGAGATAGTAATAGTATTCATGTTAGTTTGCTAGGGATGCTATAACCAAATGCCACAGAATGGGAGGTGTAAGCAACCCAGAGAAATTTATTTCCTCACAGTTGTGGCTCTGGAAGTCCAAGGTCATGGTGCCAGCGGGGTGGATTTCCTCAGAGTCCTCTCTCCTTGGCTCATGGGTGGCCTTCCTGCTGGCCCTCCCCCCTTGCTTTTCTCTGTGCAGGAGTACCCCTGGTGTCTCTCTTGTGTCCCAATCTTCTCTTCATCTTTATTAGGTCCCACTGTAAGGTCCTTAAGTTTAAAGGCCCTATCTCTAAATACAGTCACATGCTAAACTACTAGGGTTTAGAACATGAACATATGGACTTTGGCAGAACACAGATCAGCCCATAACAAAATCCACTTCTTGGGAATGCATACTCACTGAGATAATGTATGTAAACTATATTTTAAAAGCATGGCACATAGCGAACATTCAATGCATGCTAGCCATTATTTTTTCACAGTAGATATCAGCCACACAGATGAAAGAAGTTAACTTCCAGATGCATGTTCCTTCCTTCAATGGTTGGTAACACAAGACAGGTGAAAGCAAAGAAGAGCTTTGGCAATCTTGAACTAACATGTGTGCAATGATGAGAATGTTGCAGAGAGCAGAACACTGTCCTGTTTAATTGATGTTACTGATTTGAGGAGAAGGAATTCCGAATGTGCTCAGAACCAACACAATCCTTAGCAAGTGAGATCTGTTCTCTGCTTTAAGTTTTAACCTGTTTGGAGGCGGTGCATTCTCTTTTCAAAGTGAAGAGCTGATGTGATTAGTAACAGAGTTCAGAGCTAAGAAATGAGATTGTGGATCACTGGATTTATATCAGATATTAAATTATTTTGTCACTCTCTTAAGAAGAGCTATCAGAGTATCATCAGATTTGTAGAAAAGTGTGGTGATTCCTTGAACGGAACCTGTAGTGGGAGAATTCTATTCCAATACAATCCTTCTACCACCTATATCTAAGATTTCCATGGATAGTGGGGCTGATTATATTTATTCCTGTAAAAGAGAAATGTTATTATAACATATCCTTAGTTCACTCCTTCAGCTCTTTCTCATTCATTCATTCACTAAACACGGATTTATTAAGTACCCTCTGCCACAGCAAGTAATTTGGTGTTTAAAATGTGTCTCTAAACTTACAGAGTTTTACAGTCTAGCTAGAATTTTGTGGTAGAATTGCATGAGAAACTGATATGGCATTTTAAATAGAGAAAAATTACACTTGGGCTGTGGAAATGAAGAGGAGGCTTCATGGCAGGTGGTGGCTCTTGAATTAAGTGCTGGCAGAGGAAGGAGCATTCCAGGCCAACACTTCAAAGCAGTAATACAGCAGACTTGTTCAAAGATCAGCCAGCAGTCTTGTCTCTTTTTTCATCTTTAGGATATTGCAGAGTGGCAGTAGGAGGTGAGATATCCAACAAAGCTAAAACTAGACAACCAAGGACCTAAAAAGCATATTAGAAAAATCATGATTTCTAATAACAGGGTGGTACTGTGATGGTTTGTTTTGATGGGATATTTTTGGAGGGGATATAAAAATGCTTAATTTTTTTCTCCAGATTGATTCCTTCTTTCTGTGAGTTGCCCAGTGGAAAGCGCATCCAAAGGCAGCCGATACAACTTTTTATATGAGGAAGTCATTACATGCAGTCTACAGCTAAGAAGTGGGGAGCAATACTCCTATACACACCAGTGATTTGGAGTCCTTCTGCATGAAAGATTGGACCACACTACCTCATGTATTAATTTATTCAATCCCTTATTTATACCAGCATGGACTCACAAATGTTTATTTTATGCCTTAGATATAATCCAATACAATTCATATATTCTGTTGCTCAAATTGTTCCATATTTAGTCATTGGAAGTTTTATCAGTTGACTTAAGTGTTTCTTTAAGGTTCCCCCAAGATATGTGTGGGGGGGCAGTGAGCTCTGTCTTCTGTTCCACCCACTCACATGCCTGTGCTTTCCCCAGTATCCCAAGACTTTGACCACTGTAGCTTTATCCTAACATGGTGGGTAGTGTCAGTCCTCTTACTAAGTTCCATTTCAGCTTTGTGTGTTGACTATTCTGGAAGTTTTGCCATTCCATATAATCTTGAGAGTCATTTTGATGATAATCTATAGCATACTTTGATGAGACTTTCATTGGGGGGGGGGAGTACTATCTTAAGAATATCAAAGTTTTCCATCTACAAACACAGAATCTTTCTCCATGTATTTAGATACTCACTGATTCCTTTCATCAGAGCTCTAAATATAAATCAGGTACATATTTTGTTAGATTTAAACATAAGTATTTTATTGTAGGGGTCTGAATATAAATGGCACTGTATTTTTAAACTCAAATACCAGTTGTTCATCACTAGTACAATAGTTCATAAATTTTTAAATAAATTATCAATTTCATCTAAGTTTTCAAATATGTGAACATAGATTTGTTCATAATATTCATCACCCCAATTCCTAAGCAAACTCTAATCTATTTTATGTATCTGTGTCTGTGTCTATGGGATTGGCTATTTTGTTTAGTTTGTATATATGGATCTTACATGCTGTCTTTTTGGTTCATTCCTACTGTATTCTTTTATTTAGCATGATGGGTCTTTGCTACTGTTGTTTTGTTTTTTTATATTGGTACATTGTAATTCTACAACTTGTCGAAGTTCAGGGTGACAGAGGTGTACATGCATACAGCACTCATTGAGCCTTCCCCCAGTTCCTTCCCTATTCTCTACCCATCCCTCCTTCCCATGCTCAGCATAGTGATTGACAAGTTTGTGAATGTACATCATCATGACCATTGAGGTGATTCCCTCTTCCCCCCTCCCATCTCCCTCATTATGTTCCCTCCTTCACTCAACTAAGGTTTCTCCTCCTTTCTCTGGAGTCCCTCTTAGGTCCAAATTTCTCCCTAGCTTCCACATATGAGGGAGAACATACAACTTTTTACTTTTTGTGATTGACTAATCTCACTTAGCATAATGTTATCCAATTCCATCCATTTCCCTGCAAATGACATAATTTTGTTCTTTATGGCAGAGTAGAATTCCATTGTCTATATATCCCATACTTTTGTAATTCATTCATCTGTTGATGGACATCTCAGTTGGTTCCATAGTTTGCCAATTGTGAATTGTTCAGCTATAAACATAGGTAAGCATGCATTAATTTGGTAGTTTGTTTTCCATTCTTTTGGGTAAATATCCAGGAGTGATATAGCTGGTTCACACAGTAGGTTCATTCCCATTTTTCTGAGGATTCTCCACACTGTTTTCCAAAGTCGTTGTACCATTTGAAATCCCACCAACAGTGTATCATAATTCCTACTTTTCCACATCCTCACCAGCATTTGTTATTGTTTGTGTTTTTAATGATTGCCATTCTAACTGGGACTAGGTGAAATCTCAGAGTAGTTTTGATTTGCATCTCTAATTGCTAATGATGTTGAACATTTTTTTCATACATTTATTGGCCATTTGTATTTCTTCTTTTGTAAAATGCCGTTTAGTTCACTTGCCCATTTTCTGATTGGGTTATTTGGTGGTTTTTTTTTTTCTCTTTTTTCATTTTTTTATGTTTTTATTGGTGCATTGTAGTCTCACATCACAATGAGTATCAGTTTGGTGTTAACATACATGCACACAGCTCCTGGTGTCCCTCCCCCACTGCCTCCTCCCTGCCTCCCCCCCACATGTAGCACTGAGAATGATGTTGGTATAATCTCACATATATACATTGTTTATGACAGTAATTCCATACATTCACTTATTTCTTACCCTTCCCCTTCCCTTGTACCCCTTCCCTTGCACCACTGAGGGTTCTCTGTTGTCATTGGAGTCCCTTTTGTGCCCCCACTACTCCCTAAGTTGCGCATATTAATGAAAACATATGTCCCTTCTTTTTTGTGATTGGCTAATCTCACTTAACATAATGTTCTCCAGATCTTTCCATTTTCTTGCGAATGCTGTTATTTTGTTCTTCTTTATTGCTGAGTAGAATTCCATTGTGTGTATTTCCCATAATTTTATAATCCATTCATCTGTTGGTGGACATCTAGGTTGGTTCCATAATTTGGCCACTGTGAATTGTGCTGCTATGAACATGGGTATGCATGATCCGGCTATACCACTATTGGGTATCATACCAAAGGGTTATTTGGTTTTTTGGTGATTAGTTTCTTGAGTTCTCTATGTATTCTAGATATTAGTCCTCTATCAGAGGAGTAGCTGGCAAAAATCTTCTCCCATTCTGTCAGCTCCTTCTTGAGGTTCTTGATAGTTTCCTTTGCTGCCCAGAAGCTCTTCAGTTTAATGCATTCCACGTATTAATCCTCATTTTAATTTCTTGTGCCTTTGGGGTCTTGTTGAGGAAGTTTTTATCCAGGCCTATGTGTTGGTGTGTTGGTTCTATGTCCTCTTCAAGTAACTGCAAGGTCTTTGGTCTCATTTCCAGGTCTTTGATCCATCTTGAATTGACTCTTCTGAAGGATGAGAAAGTGGAGTCTATTTCCATTTTTCTGCATATGGATAACCAGCTTTGCCAACACCATTTGTTGAAGAGGCTATCTTTTTTCCAGTGTATGTTTTTGGCCTTAGATCATCAAGTGTATGATCTTTGTCAAAGATCAATTGAGCCGGGCGTGGTGGCGCACGCTTGTAATCCCAGTACTCTGGGAGGCGGAAACCGGAGGATCCGGGTTTGCGGCCAGCCTCAGCTCTCTCTCTCTCTGTCTCTCTCTCTACTTAGTGAGGCCCTCCACAACTTCGTGAGACCTGGTTTCAAAATAAAGTATAAAAAATAGTGCCGGGGGTGTAGCGCGGAGGTAGAACGCCCCTGGGTTCAATCCCCAGTACCGCAAAAAAAAAAAAAAAAGATCAATTGACTGCAAGTGTGTGGATTTGCTTCTGAGTCTTCTATTCTCCTCCACTGGTCTATGTGTCTGCTTTTGTGCCAGTACCATGCTGTTTTTATTATTGTGACTCTGTAGTACAGTTTGAAGTCAGGTATTATGATGTCTCCTGCATGGTTCTTATAGTTGAGAACTATTTTAGCTATTCTGGGTTTTTTGTTGTTCCACGTGAATTTAAAGACTGATTTTTCTATATCTGTGAAGAATGACGTTGGTATTTTAGTGGGTATTGCATTGAATCTGTAGATCACTTTTGGAAGAATGGTCATTTTGATGATATTTATTTTGCCTATCCAAGAACACGGGAAGTCCTTCAACCTTCTAAGATCTTCTTCAATTCCTTTTTTCAATGTACCAAAACCAAATAAAGAAAGCTCAAGAAAAGAACACTACAGACCAATATCATTGATGAACTTAGACGCAAAACTTCTAAACAAAATACTAGTAATATGCATTCAAAACCACATTAAGAAAATTATACACCACGACCACATCGGGTTCATCCCAGGGATGCAAGGCTGGTTCAACATATGAAAAATAATTCATGTAATTCAGCACATAAACAGAACTAAGGTCAAAATTCCCATGATCATTTCAATAGATACTGAAAAAGCATTCGACAAAATCCAACACCCAGTCATGCTAAAAACACTGCAGAGAATTGGGACAGAAGGAATTTACCTCAACATCATAAAGGCAATATACAATAGGCCCACAGCCAACATCATATTGAATGGAGAAAAACCACGAAAGTTCCCTTTAAAATCAGGAACAAGACAATAACGCCCACTATCACTACTCTTTTTCAATATAGTATTTGACACTCTAGCCAGAGCAATAAGGCAAGAGAAGGAAATCAAAAGAATACAAACAGAAAAAGAAGAACTGAAACTATCTCTATTTGCAGATGGCATGATACTATACTTGGAAGACCCAATAAACTCAACCAAAAGGCTTTTAGAACTGATCAACAAATTCAGCAAAGTGTCTGGATACAAAATGAATGTTAAAAAAATCAGAAGCTTTTCTATATGCCAACCATAAATCCACTGAAAAAGAAATCCAGAAAACATTTCCACTCACAATATCCCCCCAAACAGTGAAATACTTAGGAATAAATCTAACCAAGGGGGTAAAAGACCTCTACAAGGAAAATTATAAAGCATGATATTTTTAAAGAATCATCGATTTTTTTTTCTTAGCATGTGTTAGTACTTCATTCCTTTTTAGATCCAAATAATATCCCATTGTAGAAATTCACTATATTTCATGTATCTACTTATCAGTTAATGGACATTTGGATTCTTTCTATCTTCTAGTTATAATGAGTAATGCTGCAATACATTTTTGTATACAAATTGTTGTGTGAGACACCAAATAAAAGTATTTATAACTAAATGAGAATTTTAAAAAGGTAACCATGCAATGATTACAAATATGTAAAACGTATACATGTATGTAAAAATAGCATAGGTGGGAATATGAAAACAGAGAGAAGAGGATTCTGGAGTGAATCTGAAAACAGCGACATAAAAGGATTATGAAATATGTATTATTCATCTTAACTTTAATTTTTAAATTCTGATATATTAAATAAAAATATAAGCCTTCATTATACTTTTAAAGTTTTATTTTCCTCCTTTATGTATTTATGACTTTGCAAATGTTATTTTTGACAAATATACAATTTAAATATAGAAAAATTGCACAAGAACTCTGAGAACCTGTGATAGTACAGAATATATTTGCCCATGATGGGATTTCTGTTTGTTGTAAAGAACACACATTACTAAGGGTTATGAAATAAGTAGGGCCTTTCAGCACATATAGTTATTGGGAAATTTAGCCTAGACTATTCACCAAATACAGGAAAATTTTGAGTAATGCAAATGCACCCCTGATAATATTAGTTTGCTGTCAGTTTTATGTAATTTTATGGCCACCATTTGTTCTAAGTGTCTAAAGGATGGATTTAGAAATGATTGATACTTTGAAAAGATTGGCTAAATCTAAAATAGGTAAGTCACCAGATAATGAATGCTGATTTCTGTTGGCGAGTGGGACAGTATGGACTGGCTACTAAAGACAAAGGGGGCGTAAATACCTGAAAGAGCCACAGAAATCTTCTTTCTGGATTCTGTCGACACTGACTCCACCATGTTTTGGTTATGGTTTTAGCTGTGTTTGTATCTACTTAGCTGTAAAAATTAGTAGAGCTCTAATACATTTCTTGCAACACCATTTTTTTCTGAATTGTGTCTAAGCCTAAAAGAGTTTATTGATTATTAACTAAGGGGTAGCGTCTAGCACAATTCACCAAAGATATTTAATATTGATATTAAACATTAAGGATGGCATCGTTTATCCAAACTCTTTAGCTAAAGTTACTGAGAAGTGGGAAAGGAGAGGAAACAGGTTAGACAAAACAAAAACAGTAGCTGGTCATTGAACATTCCCTTAAAAGAATATGAGCTACATCTCAAGGGTACTGTGTGGGTACTCAAGGGTGTTCTTGTTCAAATAAACTGCTTCCTCTCTGTAGAGATGGATTTTTCTTTGTGCTGCTTTGACTTCAGGCTTGACCATCTGAAGTACTCTGCCCAGTGGGCGGTAGTGGCAGTGTGTGAACCACTTCTAAGCAGAGCTTCTCTGATGATGATGATGATGATGATGATGATGATGATGACGATGGCGACGACGATGATGACGACGACTACTATTATTACTGTTCCAGTGCTGAGTATTCAGTTCAGGGACTGCACACCACAGGCTTGGAAAGGTGCTCTTCCATCGTCCACAACTCATCTTGGCCCCTACTTCCTATTTTATGAGATCAGTAGTGTCTCAAGACAGAGTCACTTGCCCACCAATGTCCTGGGACAGAGAGGACAGGAGGAGAGTGGCAGATGACCCACAGTGGACGACGGGAGCACTGCCGCATAGGCAGCATGAAAGTGAAAACCAGGAACAGAAAATTAAGTAACTGATGATGGATTGATCCATTCAGATGATTTCAAGGAAAACATCAGAGAATATTTATGGGGTATTATGAAACAAAAATGAAATTTGAAATTGAATGAAAGTTTTATGTGAAATAATTACAACTAGATCTGGTGTGTAAAGACACCTAAAAATAGAACTGTGGCAAATTTGACTTAAGATTTTACAAATTATTTTTTAAATGAATAAAGGGTATCTTATTGATTGGAGCATAAACAGGAGGGCATCTTCTCACGACAATGCCAATTCCAGCTACCAATACACATATACACAATGTTTACGAAGAATTTGCACATTTCTAGAGGTTTAAGAATAAATACCCATTGCCTTCCAAACCTACTTTGTTAAAAAGGAAACGGTGCTTGGACAAAGACTGTATTAAAATTTGGCCAGAAGTGTTACAGCCCCAGTAGTGAACAAAATGTTCCATTAGAACTATAAAGCAAAGCCATGCACCTTTCCTACTCCACATTTAGACTCTGTGTATCAAAACAAGAGGAAAAACATACACATGGGGTCCTTCTCACACAGAGGTGGCAACTGGAGAAAAAATATCCATAATGCTGCTATTTCTTAAACTGTTCAAATAGAGCCCACATTTTTCTTGCTACATCCACATGTGAGACCCCCTCAAAGGTTTCAGAAGATCCTTGTCTTGGAATTACAACATTTTTATGTAAAAATAACTCTAATATATCCATTTGGAATAAAGCCAGAGTTAATCAAAGAGTCTGTCTGAACGATTTGCATTCCTATACACTATGTATGCATTTTAATGCACTTAAATAAGAAAATAATCTATGCACTACTTTCTTAGTTGGCACAATGCATGACAAAGAATCACTGCATTTAAAAGATAAAGCATGCCTCTAAAAGATAACATTTTTTTATACTATGAGATCAATTCACTTGAAAATAGCTTCGTTTAACATTTAAAGAAACAGAAAGCCAAACATCCCCTATCACATCTCTTCTCCCATTTGTGAGGCCACAGGCAATAAATCCATGTCTCCATTTCAGAAAAGCAGTGCTTCCAGACAACTAGTTAGTTTGCTCATGTAGGTAGGAGACTACTAACTCTTCATGCTTTCCCACTGATGCTTATTACGGACTTAGAAATAGGCTTATCACCAACTTCTAAGAATGATATGTGACTCTATGGTTGACTTTCCGTATGCTAAAGTGACCTTTCTACTAGGTTTTACTTTTACTTTATCTCTGAATGTTTTCCACTTTTGTCTCAATTCCGTTATTGTCTATACATTTCTTTGAACTGGCTTAAGTTGAAACGAAGGAAAAAAGGGGACGAAACCTCGTCCTTATTATTTTTTCTTAAATAATAAATAGTAGTTTTGAAATGATTTCTGGACTTGATGAACAGGCCTGGCTTTCTGTACTTGGCCCAGCTCAATCCAAATGCCTCCAAGGGTGATCTCTGGAGCAAGTGGCCTCTACAGTGTGAGTCCCTGCAGGATCTGTGGCAGTCAACAGCCAGACAGGCCTCCTTGGGAGCTTCCAGCCACCCATGGTGCGGGGGGCAAAATTAAACTTTCCCGGTTCTACTTCCAGAGCAACCAGTTTGGTTACCTGCTTTTCTTCCCAAATCTGCTACTGTTCTGAAGGCTCAAACAGTTTTCCTTTGGTAACCAGTAAGCTCTTCCTTCAGCCATGGCCATATTATTTGTTGGCATTTTACCGGTTGATTCTTGTATGTAAGATTTCATTAGTCAATGGTGGAGTTCCCAGAACCAGGAGGCTGACTGTGGAAACAGGAGCTGTCTGTTCCTGCCCCACTGCAGCTGACTCTTTTTTGGCCTCCCTTCGGCCCTGTGCTGGCCTCTCCTGGACCTCCCACCAGATCCACGTGCTTGCCTTGTGTCTGGAGGTTTGGCTCACGATGGCATAAAGCTGGGTCTCCAATGTGCAGATTGAACTGCCTTTTATCGTGTTCTTAATGAGGGCCCATGCTGGGAATCCCTGCCAAATCCTGCTGTGGTCTCTAGAAACTAAACAGATTGGTGAATGCAACGTCCTTTGCTTCCTTCCTGTTCTTGGCTCGTCTCCCAGGAAGAAGCAGCACCCTCACGCCATGGCAGGATTGAGACACCCAGAGGACACCAGACTCTGGCTCCTTCCCACTTGGCCCTCTTCTCAAAGGCCTGGACTTGCTTGTAAGGATAAGAACTGACTTCCCCACACTGCATGCCCACTGGCAAAAATAAAAATAGGCTCTTCTGGCTCTTAATACCCCAATTGCAATAACTCTGAGCCCTTCTGAGTCAAATCTACCTTAGATTTTCTCTGTCCCCTGGTGTTTCCACCTCAAATATTTCTGAGAATTATTCCCTAAGTAATGCTGCTCAAAGTAGGGTCCAGTGTTCACAGTCTGTGAATTACTTGTGATGGATCCACACCTAAACAACTGCAAATATAGGGAAAATTATATAGTATATTTTTAAGCAATTTTACATATGATAAATGTAAGTATAAATAGTTAGGGTTTGTCTTATGAATTTCTTGTGGTTTTAAAAAGTATGTGTCTTATATTTCATTTTTATCCTATTTTTTAAAGTGTTGATCCAGCTACATTAAAGGGGGGATACAGGACAAAAGTGCTCCATCAGAGATGAGAAACAGTGGGTGCTCAGCTGGTTAGCTGCTATCCCCCCCAACATCTCCCTAGCTCTCCCTTCCTCTACAGGACCACTGGAAGTCCTTTGATACCTGGTGGCCAGACATCAAGTGAGGCGCTCCCAGAGATTCTGCCCTCTTAGACTCCCAGGCTCTCAGAGCCCTTGCCTGGAGCTGTGCACAGCTTTCCCAGAGCTACCTGAAGTCCTTGCAGTCTCCCTTTCCTGGCAGTCACTGGGGGACTCTTTAATGAGAATGTCCCCATCCCAAATAAGGCAACCAGTCACCCACCACTAGAGACTTCTCTTTATCTATGTAAATATTTGAGTGTATGCATATTAAAACATCCAAGTTTGACCACTAGTGGTTAAAGAATGATGAATAGCACTGTCTCAGGCTCTGAACTTCATCAAATCAAACATTCTAGTGCTCACATAACTGACTTTTAAAATCATTTTATACTAAAATATAATTTGTTTAGAATATTTTATTTTAAAAATCCCTCTGGTGACATAGATGTTATTTCTGTCTCAAATATATAAAGAAGAACTGTGATCAAGAGGTCTAAGTAATGCTGTTATTTCTATCTCAAATATGTAAAAAGGAACTGAGATCAAGAAGTATAAGTAAAGCCGGGCGTGGTGGCGCACGCTTGTAATCCCAGTACTTTGGGAGGCGGAGACCGGAGGATCCGGGTTCGCGGCCAGCCTCAGCTCTTTCCCTCTCTCTCTCTCTCTCTGTCTCTCTGTCCCTCTCTCTACTTAGTGAGGCCCTCCGCAACTTCGTGAGACCTGGTTTCAAAATAAAGCATAAAAAAATAGGGCCGGGGGTGTAGCGCG
>PVJS01003517.1:0-75128 GCA_004027185.1 Glis glis | reverse complement strand
TACCGCAAAAAAAAAAAAAAAAGAAGAAATATCTTAACCAAAATTGATAAACTATTGAGAGTCCTACTCATTTCAATAAGAATAAAGAAACATGAATATTGAATATGATGTTTAAAATATGTTAAAAGTCAGAATGAGATGAGGTATGCTTAAACTTTAACACTAGTTACTCCAGATTGCCACCCTGAGTACTACAAGGTCATAAGCTCCACTAAGAATGTTTGGCTTAAGGCAGGGTCGCTGTAAACATTGCTAATGCTGCATAATGCTTAACATTGTCTTCTGTATCCCTGCCACTTTGTTTATGCAGATGTAGAAAATCCAAGCAATGTCAAATGTAAGGTAAACATATATTGTTTGGTCTCAAGTGAGTTGTTTTCCGTCATTGTAAAATTATGTGAACTTGAACTTTTGACTCTGTGGAATTGTGCTTTTCTTTCTATATAAGCGGCCATCAATAGAGGCTAGGGGCTGCACTCTTTAGGTGTGTAGCCCCAGCCGGTCGGTAAAATAAAGACCTCAAAATTGGATTTTAGAAGTCTGGTATGTCTCTGTGGGTTACCTTGCAACAAAATATTATTTCTCCTTGTTCTCCAAACTATTGTTCCATTAGGCTGGGAAAAGGATCATCTATCCTTGAACTTTTTGCTAGTTCAGCTGCTAATGTGGACAAACTTCACAGGGCTTCAGTTATAGCTCCATCTGGTGCTATGTTGTTTGGGATGCAGGTATAACATTGGTCCCTTTTTATGGCACGTAACTTTTCCTTATTTTTCTAAGACCATATCTAAGCCTAGTCTATTTCCGCAGATTATTTTGTTAGTAGCATCTGTTTAACTATGTCCTATATGGCATCTAGGGTGTGGTTGAACAAACCTCTGTTGATTGTAATATATATTGTTCATCTAATATACCTTTTTATTAATCGTGGATCACCAAAATAATATTGGTGTAAACCATGTAGCTACCTGGGTTTTAGCCTTAAATTCATTGGGACCACCCTTTGAAATCCTGATTGAATCAACATATATGCAAGGGTCTAAGGACCCACTAAAGGGTGCCTCCCTTGGGGTTTGAAATGCCAGGGTGAAAGGGATTGCCAATCGTACTAGAGTGCAAGTTCCAAGTTTCATATAATGGTCCTCCACAGTACCACCAGACGTTCGCTGGGGCAACCGCTAATGTGGACTGATTACCTAGCTTCTCAAAGGACCAGCATTCACTGCAGTCAGTAACATTGCCCCAAAACATTGACTGTCCCTCCCACCTTGAGAGGCACAAGGTGTTGTTAGTATTTGGGACTGGAGGCTTGAAAGTTTTGGGGTGCTCTTGCTTAGGACCCTGAGCCACTGGGAACAGGACAGATAGGGTTTTACAAGACTCGTTGCCCCATGCTATATTGTCCTGAAAGAGGGATGTCATACATCTCATGCCTGTTGGGTCTGAGGTCCATCTGAGTGGAAATTGTACCACCTGAGCATCCAACCTGCCTGCTGCACAAATGTAACAGTCACTTTTGTTTAAGGTAGAATTTCTAATCCATTTCAACCAGGCATTTGTTTCCCCATATCCTGTCTTAACTTCTATCATCTGGTGTAAATCCTTTATTTTTACTATAGTGGCCTGGGTTGAGGGGTTAACATTAGCAGCTGAGGTTGAACTATTAACTAGTCTAACAGCAAGCCTCCCCATGGGATTATTTCCTGCATTTATCTGCCTGGAGACAGACCAGCGTTTAATGGAAAGGGCTGACTTTCCTAGCTTGTGAGTTAGCAAGAGTAGATTGTACTGTAAGTTAGCACAGGTATCAAAGGAAACCCCTCCAGGCCTGGTTATTTTTTCTTTTCACCCCCTCGGAATTGGAGCAGCTCTATATGATGGGGCTGTCCACCCTCCACCTAGGGTGGTCTCCCAGGACTTGTTCCAACTAGAGCAAGGGACTGGCTTTGGATTGTTTTGCTTTATCACCCAGATTGGTCCTGGGCAGAAATATAGGACTTGACATGCATTAATCTTTATAGTTAGGGGGTTTTCTCCTATAGTTACATTAATAGTTAATTGGGCTGAATAAGGGCTACCCCATACCTGGAAGCTTAACAGAACCAAAAAACAGAATGAATTTAGAGTCTTTTTAGTTAACTTGACAGGGTCTGGGTGTTGAGTGATGGTCCACTGTCCTTTATGAATAGAAGGTGGGGCCCCTTTAACCCAAGTGTAATGAGTCCAACCTCTTTCCAAAGTGCGAACAGCTGTTTCGGTTATAAGCAGCACCTGATATGGTCCTTCCCAGGCTGGCTCGAGCTTGTCCTCCTTCCAGGTCTTTTATTAGGACGCTGTTGCTGGGTTGATGAGAGTGTGCTGGAAATTCAAGAGGTGGGGTTTGGGCTAACAATCCTTGTACCCTAAGAGAGGACAAGGAAGAGGATAGACCTAACACATAATTTCTGAGAAATTAATCTTTGGTCTCTATGGTTGATATGGGCCAAAGTAAGGGAGACTATAGAGGATTTCATATGGTGACAGGCCAATATTCTTACAGAGAGCAGTTCTAATCCTAAGGAAGGTAATTGGGAGACATTTTGTCCATGGGAACCTGGTTTCTAAAACCAACTTAGTTATTTGTTTTTTTTTTTTTTTAGGATCTGGTTCATTCTTTCTACTTTACCAGAAGATGGGGGATGCCAGGGTGTGTGCTATTCCAATTTAATTCCAAGAACCTTTATCAGGCCCCTAATAATAGCAGCAGTGAAATGACTTCCATTATCTTAATCTCTGGTTTCAATTAATCCAAAGCAGGAAATTACAGTATCTAGTAATACCTTAATAACATTGGCTGTCGCACTCGGAAGTGGCACTGCCTTAACCCAGTTGGTAAGGTGATCAACTATTAACAAAAGGTATTTAAGTTGCCCCAGCTTTGGCATTTCTGTATAGTCCACTTGTATACTTTGGAAAGGCCTGATCCCTGATTTTCTCCTGCCTGCTGGTTTTCCTTCATTTACTCACTTAGCTATGGTGTGAATGTACATGTATCCATAGACCCTTAGGACTGCATTTCACAGGGCCTGTGGGCCCCAGTGACTTCCCTGGTGTAATTGGGCTAATATTTCCCGCATAATGGGTTTAGAAAGCATCTCACTCCCATCTGGTAACAACCATTTTCCGTTAGGAGTTTTTGAGGCTCCTAATTTGATCAGTTGTTCCTCCTCTTGGTGAGTGAACACTGGGGTAGCAGGAGGGGAAGGGATGACAAGGGTAAGATGGAGAATTGGGGCCTCTGGTTGCAAGAATGCTTCCTTAGCAACTGTGTCTACCAGTCTATTTCCCTTAGCTTCTGTGGAGTAGCCCTGTTGATGTTCAGGAACATGTACTATAGCTATTTCTTCAGGTAACATTAAGCTGTCTAGTACCTAGATAATTAACTCCTTGTGTATGAGGTCTTGTCCCTTACTGTTGATAAGACCTCTTTCAGCCCAAATCTTTCCAAAGGTATGCTCTACTCCAAAAGCATATTTTGAGTCTATGTAAATGGTTCCTTCCTTCCCTTTCAGATGTTTTAAAGCCTGGTTTAGACTGCCCAGTGATATTGCTGTTTCCTCCCAGTCCCAGGGTCCCCCTACTCAAAGGCAAAGATGTCTCTACTTTCCTAAGCTGGAGGACAGGCCCAGAAGACACCCTTTAAATCTTCCACACTAAACCAGCTATGTTCGTGAGGAATCCTACTAAGAAGGGTATAAGGGCTAGGGACTACAGGGCGCCTGCTCTGAACAATCTGATTCATAGTCCTTAGGTTGTGAACCAATCTGTAGGACTCATCTGATTTCCTTACAGGTGATATAGGAATATTAAATGGGGACATGCAGAGTTCAAACAGACCATCCCAGAGTAGGCCTTCTATGATGGGTTGTAACCCTATTCTCCCTTCAAGGGGTATTGGGTATTGCTTTCTCCTAATGGCTTCCCCTTCTCTATTTAGTTCAATCTGAATGGGAGAAATCTTAAGCCCCTCTCTATTTCCTTCCTTGGTCCAGACTACAGGGTGTATCCTCTTCTCTTCCAGGGCAGATAAGAGATTGAGTGAAACCTGAATCCTTTGATGATCTACTTTTAATCCAATTCCTAATTTGGTCATTAGGTCTCAGCTCAAAAGATTAGTCCCTGCCTCAGGTACAAAAAAGAATTCTGCCTGGGCTAGTCTGGTTTTATACTCACCCTGTGTTTCCTCAAAAATAGGTACATTAAATCCTCCCTTCACCCCTGAAACCATTAATGATTTATTAGGGGTGATGGGCAAGGGAGGATCTGGCTGCTTCATAATCAACCAGGAATATTAATGCTTCCTTTTTAGGTCCCACCTGAAAATTTATCAAGGGCTCTTGGTAGGACCCATTTGCATAAAAGAGCCCCTGATTTCCCTAGTCCTCCTCGAAGGTCATAAGGGGTATAACAATTTCTTCCTTTTTCAGTTCCGGGCATTCCTTTTTAAAATGGCCCTCCTTTCTGCACTGGTAACATTTATTTTTCCCTTTCCATTTAGGGAGCCCCTGAGTCTCTCCTCCCTTTAGGGGTCCCTGGGTTAGGGATTTTTGTCTCCTGTTTCCGGGGCCAGTTTTCCCTGGGTTACTTGTTCTATAGTGAAGACCATTATTTTAGCTTTTTGCTTTTGTTTCTCTTCATCCTTCCCTACATATACCCTTTGAATTTCCCTTAACAATTCTTCTAGGGTCTGATTTTCCTAGTTTTCTAATTTTTGTAGCTTCCTTGCAATGTCTGGCCAACTTTTAGCAACAAAATGTAACTTAAGCATTCCTTATCCTAGAGGGTCCTCTGGGTCTAACCCAGAGTTTTTCTGCATTTGGTCCCTTGGTCTGTTAAAAAAAATCAGCTGGCCCCTCCTCCTTTCCCGATGTACATCAAAAGTCATGTTTTGGGACCGAGGTACAGATTCTCTAATCCCCTTAATTATTAGTTCCAGAGGGTCCCTCATATAACGTCCACATTCTAGATTGTTGTTATTCCATGGCAGCTCCTGATTGATAAAATTAACCTCAGCAGCTAGTATGTCAGGGCCTGCTGGGTGCTCTTGCTCCCATGAAGCCATGGCTGTCCCTCTAATGGCTGCTCTCTCCTTTCTAGTAAAGAGGATTCCACAAATGGACATTAGTTCAGTCCATGTGTAAATCTGGGGCCCTAGAATTTGATCTAGCTGGTCTGTGACCCCGTGGGGGTCCTCTGTAAGAGGCTTGAGTTCTTTTCTTAGAGCTCTAACCTCAGAACTAGTAAGGGGAGCATTAACAAAACCAATAGTCCCTCCACCCAGAGGAACATGCCTAAGTGGGTAAAAAGTCTGTGACTGTTCCTTTTTAGAAGGAAAAGGGAAATTTTGGACATCCTGTTTACATTGTTGAACTTCTCTTCTCAGTCGGGGAAGTCAACTGCAGATTCCCTGCAGTCAACTCAGATTCCCTCCCTTCTCCCCCTCCCTCCTCAATGGCTTGAGGTGGGTCAGTCTGCTGATTCCCCGAATTATAGGGAGGAGGTAAACAGTCAAAGGGGTCCCAATTGCCATTTTTGTCCTCATTTTTGCTCATTTCTGCCTTCATAGGGAACAAGACTACAGGTCCCTTCCTCCAGCAAAATGCATAGTCTGTTTCTTCCTGGGAAATAGAACTTTTATCATTGACATGTTCAATTAACAATTGACAAACCCAATCCTCACTGGAACCAAATTTTGGTCAGAATACTGATGGTTTGAGGATGGGTTCTTGTGTCCAAATGAATCAGCAGTATTTTATCATTTGGTGTTTCTTTTTCTCTGCTGTTCTGGGGATTCTTTTCCCTATATTGGACCATACACGCCAGGGGACTATCTGAGGGAATTTTGTCTAATGCTTCTCCCCACCTGGGAACCTTCTCACTAGGTGAAGAGGACTTATTTCTCATCTTGGCTTGCCTGGTTGTATCTCTAGATACTTGGCTGAGACCTATCTCCCCCTGCTGGAGGTTTCTAGTATTTCTCCCCAGATGCACTTTGTCTTTCTCTGTCCATCTCCCTCATGGGAAATATACCCATGGTAGGCGCTTCTCGGCAGTCCAGTTAAAGCCCATAGCAGGCTCCCCTGAGAAAAGGCCTTATGCCACATGAAACACCAAGGATATAACAGAACAGAAGATTCAGACACCACACCTGCTATGTCTCATTCAAGTACACACACAGCCTTTACTTCCCACCGTAGCCTTCCTGGTTGTGTAACTGCACTAGATGCTTGACTGAGACCAATCTCCCCCTCCTGGGGTTTCTAGTATTACTCTCACGATGTGCTTCATCTTTCTCTGTCCATCTCCCTCGCAGGAAATATATCCACAGTAGGTAGTTCTTGGTGGGCCAGTTAAAGCCCCTCGCCGGGTCCCCTGGAGAGGAGGCCTTACGCCATATGAAGTTCCAAGGATATTACAGAATGGCATATCCAGACTCCACACCTGCTCACTCGAGCACACACGCACACCCCCCAGGATTCCCCTACCACCCAGGTGTTTCTTGTTTCTCCCCAAAGCATTCATATCTGGGTTCATGCATGGAATTTCTGGTCACCACAGAATCTGTTAAGGCTTTGTCCATGTTGCCTCACAATTTTTGTCTGAAGGTTTATTGCCTGCTCCAGAGATTGTGGGTCTCCTTTCCCCCAAGGCTACCGCAATAGGGTGGTAGGACACATCTCCCTTAAGAAGGGACCCTCACTACCCTGGAGGGCCACTGTGCCCCATATTGGGCACCAAATTTGTTAGAAATAACTTTCATGGTGTCAAAAAAAGGCATGTGTTCTAAAATTGCTTGGCAAGGCGATTTTATTTTTTTTTTGCAAAAAAGGGTGCTCCCAGGTATGTGAGAGCACACTTGACAAAGAACCAGGTGGGTCTTATATTCCTGACTCAAAACTCCTCCTGTGCGGAACTCCTATTGGTGGGAGTTACAGCTTCACATTCTTCCTGGTCAGCTACAGGTGAAAGACAGGGGAGGGTCAACACCTGCAATCTCTTAAAAGATGCTAATTTTGTGAAAGAATGTAAGTCCCTACCAGGCACAAAATGGAGGTTTAAGTTAAGCTGCTCTTTGACAGAAAAGATATAATTATATTCTCACAATAGTTACTGAGTTTTGTTAAAGAAGCATCAATGTCTTCCAAAGAAATTATAACAGGGATTTTATTTAAGAAGGAAAATTTAAGCTGTAAATGCAGTAAGTGAAGTAAAAATAAAATTATATTCCTGATCATTTAAGCTGGAGAAATTTTGGCAAGAAACATTCTAAAATTGAAGGAGGGGAAAGTTTGGGATAGATTTAATAAGATAGTTGCCTGAAATTTTTATTGTTTTTACCAATATCTGATAACACAGACAATTTCAGCAAAACTCTATGGACTTCTTGGTTGAACCATTACTACTTACAATGAACTGAACTAGCTAATCTGCATACGCCATTTAGCCATCAGCTTGATACATAGGACAGCTCCCAAAACACCAGACATCACCATTGGTGGGAGTAAATACATCAAGATCTGTTTTCTCTACTGTTAGACTCTCACATTTCCTAACCACACCCTATCCACAGTTCACCCCTCCCCACCCAGCTGTTTAGTACCAAGCTGACTCACATTGCCCAAATCACATAAAAGAGATTGTTATCTTTGTGTGCTTTAGCACCTGAAAATGTCTTCCTCCTCCCCTTTATTCTTCCTTCAGTATGTAGATCACATGTTCTCTCCTCTGTGAAACTTTCATGAATATCTATCTCTAGCCTTCCTCAGCACTATCAGAGTAATGTGTTCTTTCCTCTGTTACACTATTGTGTACTGTAACTTAGTCTTCACATGTTTATTTTCTTCACTGGTTGGTGAGTTCCTTGAGAATAGGATGTCTGCCTCTTTCATCTGGCCTCTCCACCATCCAATAGTGCTTGGTACATGGAACATGCTCATTGGATACTCCTGTGAGACATAATAACCAAAGAATATGAACCACTTACTGTTTACCTTATTCTATTTCAGGTTTTCTGCAAAGAACACGCATTATCTCCTGGGATTTTTACAATAGTCTTAGAAAGTGAATATTATAATTGATATTTGTATGGGCCAATAAATTGAGGCTTAGAGGTGTAAAGTAATTGTTCTGGTCCTCCAGCAGGGTAGCATTTGAACCTAGATGTCTTGCTTCAAGAACTCCAGTTCTTAAAACTTTCCATTGCTCTATTATGAATATCCTACTGCAAAGGCTGATGTAACTTCTGAAATTGAAAAATGGTTTTATCCTTATTTAGTATGGAATAATGAGCTGTTAAGAGTTCTGTTTTCCTACTCCGAAGAAATGTCCCAGAAAATTTCCTTGGAAGGACTTACAAACCTTTAAAGAGAGTAATTTTCCTTTGAGATACTGAAAACCAAACTCCTTAAAAGAATGGGTTTGTTAGAAGGTGAGCAGGTGCCTCCACTGCCAAAGATGGGCGCTATATCAGATTTGTGTTTGGGGTCAGAAAAAGAAATTCTGCTCAGTTTCCTGGGGAGGGATTCGGAGGAACAATCACCAGGCTTATTGGTTCAGAAGATGTAGCAACCCTGAGCTAATCTATCTGAACTCAACATCTGGGAGCTGGCTGGCAGCTTGGTGGGAAGAGCTATTCTAAATACTACAAATGAGTCTACACTGGTGCCTGTGGCAGAAGCCAGAGTGGAGAATATGCACAGCCACCATATTCCTCTAGCCCCAGGCACCAATCAGCTGCCAGCACTCCTCCTCATGGTCACAGCTGAAGATGCCACACTCCTGTTCCCTTTCCAGCAACCTGAGCTGAGGGGACTCTGACTGAGGCAGTGACTAAAATGCCTCAGATACAATCATATTAATATGGCTTGCTTCATTATCAGCTTTTTGGCCATATCTATATAATGTTTGTTTTTTCCTTTAACTGATCTGATTTTGTTTAACAACCACAGAGATGCATAATCTGTGGCATAATTTAGACATGATCGAAGTCACCTATGAGGAGCTAGTAGAGTAAATCTAATAGCTCTTGGTGTATGCCACCCATATGCAATACACTATTTAATGCAACAGGAGATGCATGGTTGGGGAACATAGCTTAAGCTATAGTAAAGTAACACACACACACACACACACACACACACACACACACACACACACGTATATACATGAACAAAATACAATGATAAGAAAAAAAGTAGAAAATCTGTGAAGAATAGAGCCAGCTGGTCTTGTGGCTCTTCCAAGGATTCTTCACACCTTATCCCACCACTGAATGATGGTCTATTTTTTCTTTTCTTTTCCTTTCTTCTTCTTCTTTCTTTTCTTTTCTTTTTTTTATTGGTACAGAAGATTGAACTCAGAGGCATTCTACTTCCAAACTAAACCCCCAGCACTTTTTAAAATTTTTATTTTGAAACAGGGTCTTAGGAAGTTTCTGAGACTGTCCTGGAACCTGTGATCTTCCTGTCCCAGTCTCCCAAGTACTGGGATTACAGGCATATGTCATCATGCCCAGTTTGGCTGGTGGTCATGTTTTTATCAGTTGGGATTTAAGGGTTGACTGTATGAGCTGCCTTGAACCATTACTTCTGCTGTTGAATGATTTGTGTCTTACAGACATGGTCCTTGCCTCTGAACTCAGAACTGCATCAGAATCAAAATGCTGTTAAAGAGAATTTATGTTTCTTGGTATTTGTTCCAAGACTGCAAACTGCATGCATCTTCTTCCACTGACCAAAGCATTTTCCTAAAAAGATAGTTAATCATTTTGCAAATGCTGTTTTTTAGCTTTCATCACTTTCGGTATCCCTAAGGATGCTTAAAAGCCTCTAGAACATTTCCAAATTCTAGATTTTAACTATTAATACAAAAAGAACTCCACTGAAAGAATGCAATTGTAGAAATGCTTTTTACTTTGAAGTTCTACTTCTGTGAATATCTGTCAGGGCTCCTACAGTGGCCTATACCTTAATGCAATATGGAAATGAGCAAACATGGACAACAGCTGGACTCCTTTTATCTTTCTATTTCTGGGGGACTTAACTATACACAGAATAAACTAATGGTTGTTTTCCAAAAGAAAGTTGTAAGGGAACTGGGATGCTCCTGGGGTTATAAGCAGTTTCTCCACAGAAAATGTTGAGCTCAGGGTTTCTTACATAAGGCATATTACTGATATAATTAAACGTGAAGGATACAAGATATGTGTGTCAGTCAGCTTTTCATTGCCATGACAAAATACCTAAGATAAAGAACTTAAAGGAGGAAAGGTTTGTTTTGGTTCATGGTTCCAGAGGTTTCCGCCAATGGTTGCTTGGCCATGATGTGCTGGGCCTGTGGAAGCACAGGACATCATGGTGGGGGATGCACAATGAAGCAGAGCTGCTCATCTCATGGTAGCCAGGAAGCAAAGAGGGAGAAAGAGAGAAAGGGGCAGGGAACTAATAGCTCCTGCAAGGGTATGCCCCCGGTGACCTCATTTCCTTCCACTAGGCCCCACTTTCTAAAAGTTCCACCACTTCCCAATAGTTCTGCAAGCAGGTGACCAGGTCTTTAGTATATGGGCCTTTGGGGGACATTTAATATCTAGACCATAACAATAATAATATGTCTGGTTCCTTTCAGGCTCCAAAGAGTCCACAACAGAAAGATGGCTTTCAATTTGGCAGAGACTAGTTTCCTAGCAACAAATGCCACAGGAAGTTGAGCCCCATTAAGATGGGGGAAAAATACATTGCTAGCATTGCTGTGAGACATTGAAATGTATCTTTAGACCACTGAACTGTCAATGAATCTGTTTTATTAATTAATGATCGATTCACTGCGAATATCTATAAAAGAAATAAGAAAGAAATCATGGTGCTTAGTCATAAAGCAGCAGCACTGCTGACTGTATTACAATATTCACCCAAAGTGAAGATTTTGAGAGATATCTGTGTGAATTTAAATATCATTTTGACAATGTTAGAATTTCTTCTGCTTCAACAATTTAAGACTCTTTTCTTGAAAAAATAAGAACTTTTTAGCATGTCTAATTTTCTCATGAATGTCAAATTAGCAAATAGATATTTGAGTGTTTAATCTCCAATCTGCATAATAATAACTGCTCTCAAAACAAAATCATCTATTTTATATTCTTAGTGGAAAGCCATTTTATACAAATTTTAGAGGAATTTAATACTTTGCATCTAGAAGGCCAATATTTACTTTCTAGTTTTTATAGAGCTGTGAATAATAAATTGTCATTCTCCTCCAGCGCTGTGCTACTTCTCCAAGTAAATATGGCAAGGATTTTGGATACTCTAATTTTTCATGCTCAAGATGAAAAGATGTGGGCTTTGGGACTTTAGCACTAGCTCAATTCAAGTCATATTAGAGGAAGAAGAAGGAGGAAGCAGAATGAGGAAGAACGAGAAATAAGAGAAGAAAATGGTTTCTTCCCTAGTTTAATTCAAAGTATTATAGACTTGCAGATGCAAGTAACGAGAGCAACTATAGTACTAATACCTACTGTAATGGTATCCATTTATTGGGTGCTTATTATGTAGAGACCTTGGGCTAAAGGATGTATAGCCATCATCTCATTTAGTCCTCACAATAGTCTACCATGAGGTAGATTCTATTTTTATTCCTGTTTCCAGACAATAAAGCTAATGCGTAGGGTTAAATGACTTGTTCTAAGTTAGCCAGCTGCTGAGTGGAAGTGTCCAATATGGAATCTTTGATGTAGGACCGCTGAGCCTGTGTTCAGTCCTTCTTAGTAATTAAAAAATGTGGGTTGCCATCCATCAGCATTCTGCACATCATGTTTAATGGGTTAGCTAACTCATTCCTGAAAACAAGAAGTATAAGGGTCATCCACTGCTCTATATCATTAACCTACTGTCCACTCATGATGGTCCTCTTCCCCAAAATTGTGTGCAGATTTAAGAGGCCCTTAGGGCTCCAATGAAGATGGTTCACAGATTTCAAAATGGTGCATTTTTCAGCCTAACTGTGAAAATTTTAATCGCTTAAAGATTCCATTCACTTTTGTCTCCATGTCAGATTTCATTTGAGAAGAAAAAGAACAAACAGAAAGAAGGACGCTCTGCCGCAATTTAAATGAGTGCCCTGCATCCTTCTCTTGGCTATGTCTACAAGGCTCTTAATTCTCTAGATGAAGCCAGATGATCCTTTTAATGTTTTCCAGATATTTTGGCATAATTGAGAATATTTTTTTCAAATGCAGGCATCCTTTCCTAAATAACTCAACACTCTGTCTTTTAAAAAGCAACCAGAAATCGGGCCTTTAAGGAATGACTAGACAAGGAAGTCATTTGAAATGGGGAGCTAAAAAATTATGCTGAAGAACCTGGTCTCCTTGTTACTTCTTTAGCACTCACACTTTCTGCACTGACAGGCTCACTCTGAAGGGCTGAGTGAATATTTTCCCTCCCTTGAGCCTCCAAGGCCTTGATGGCAAAACAGGTAGAACACCAACCTTTCAGATGTTGTGAAGTTTGAGGGGATAAAATATGGATTCCAATATAAACTTGAAACACAAAATCTGTGCAAGAAGTGTTTTTTCTTAAATTAGTTTAAAACTGTCTCCAAGTTTGCACTTACAAGTGGGCTGTGAAATTCAAGCACAACCACTCCCGTCAATCTCTCTTCTCTCCTCTCTTCTACAAGATTCTAAAGAGCTCTCAGAGTGCTACATGTCAGAGTGTCAGAGACTTTAATTTTTCTTGAACAAATGCATCTTTTTCTACAGTCATTCCCTATGAACATCAGACTCCAGCTTCTTTAACCTTTCAGTGTGGACTTACACCAGTGATATTCCTGGGAACATGTAGGCCTTCAGCCTTGGGCTGGGGCTGCATCATTGGTCTCTTTTGTTTTGAGGCTATCTGCTTCTTGGACTGTCAGGCTACTGGTTTCTCCGGCTCTCCAGCGTGCAGACAGCCATATGGGGTTATTAACCTCTGATCATGTAAACCAATCTAATAAATTACCTTTTATAATGTAAAAACATATATTTCTATTAATGTTTATCATATTTTAATATTAATACTTGATAAAATATATTTATCCTGTTAATATTTATTCTAATATTTAGTATATGTATATACATATATATTTGATTGGTTCTGTTCCTCTAGAGCGCCCCGACAAATGCATAGTCCCCTGAGGCGACCTATACAGAGGGAACCAAATTGCTGGACTTGGACCTAGATGTCTATGTGTGCATGTGTGTGTGTGTGTGTGTGTGTGTGTGTGTGTGGTGTGTGTGGTATTGGAGATTTAACCTAGGGTCATTCTAACTCTTGAGCTATAACCCCTGCCCTATTTTTATTTATTATTTTGAAATGGGGTCTCAATAAATTGCTAAAGCTGTCCTATAACCCCTGCCCTATTTTTATTTATTATTTTGAAATGGGGTATCAATAAATTGCTAAAGCTGTCCTTGAACCTGTGATCCTCTTGTCTCAGCCTGCCAGGTACTGGGATTATAGGAGTGTGTTACCACACCTGGAGCCAGATGTCTTTCCAGTCTGGAAGGTGGTGTTAGAGGACAGAGTTCAGGCACAAAAAGTGATTTTGCAGAATATGCCTCCTTGGACTTCAAACTAAGAGCACTGTGGGAGTGGTAATTGCAGGCAAGGTCTTCCTCTAAGTTCCATGATCTACCTAAATGCCAAATATGTAGTTGGAGGAACACAATTGTCTTCAACTCTTCTTGCTGAAATGCCATTAACCAAGGGAGATTAAACTCGTATCACAGAGGAAGAGACTGGAACTCAATCGCCACACATAGAACCCATAGGAATTTTGTTCCAGGCTACTGTCTGTTCTCTGGATTCTTTCTTTCCCCTAAAAATCACTTACTCCCTTTCTAGAAGTGCTTATATAACCTTCCCCTCTTCTATGTGAAAAGGGTACTTAAACCTCAACCATCGAGCCTAGCTTTGAGTTTCATATTTTGTGTGGCTCCTGTTCTCATGAGCACATTAATAAGTCTATGTGCCTTTCTCCCATTACTCTGTCTATCATCAGCGTTTCAGAAGACTCAATCATTGAACCTTCAGAGGAAAAGTTTAACTTTTGCATGACAGCCAGCATTGCCTTGTCATAAGAACCATGAAGAGCAGTTTCTGCTTCTGGCACTAGAACAGACAGATCTCTCAAGGACAAGAACACAGATCCCACTACCTGATAGAAGTGGAGAAGGGGTGGTACAATTATAGACAAAAGCCCCAAACAAACAAAACATAAGCTGGTGCTTCCATAAAATGCCCTGCCCCACATATGTAGAGCTCAAGAGGGAGTGCCTACATTTTTACTCAACTGTGGGTACAGCCAATCTCCACGCCACTGCTTTTCATGTCAAAGTTGTTTGGTTCAGCAGCATAGCCTTTCTTCAAAGGAAAGATTTCATAGAGGGCCCGTTTGTTCAAAAGGTAACAAAGAAAGAACAAAAGGACAGGTGTGTTGCCCTGGTGATCTGATCTACCTGCTCCTCCTCACCAGGTGTCCTGGAGCTTCATGGGTCACACTGAATGCTGGTATCCTCAGTCAAGGGCTGTTTTTTCAGTTCACCTGTTGCACCATTGCAGTACCTATTACAGAACAGAATACCCCAAAACATTGCTTAATAAAAATGTATTGCCATAGTTCATTAGATTTAAGATTGTACATACACCATTTTTGTGTGTCACCAGGAAATAAAAATACAATCAAATAAAACATGACACACAGCCAGGTGTGGGTGGGGTTACCCCTGTAACTTCAGTAGTTGGGAGGCTGAGACAGGAGGATTGCAGGTTCAAGGCCAGCCTCAGCAACTTAACATGACCCTCAGCAACTTAGTGAGATCCTGTTTCAAAATAAAAAATTTAAAAGGGCTGGGGCTATGGCTGGGAGTTAGAATGTCCCTGGGGTCAATTCCCAGTACCAAAACAAAAACAAGAAAACAAAAAACCCATGATGTACCATTGATTATAAAACATCTATTTCAACTACTTAAAGTGAGAAAAAATGTGCTTTAGAATGGATAAGACTTAGTAATGAGCTAACTTTTTAAGTATTGAAGAAATATGTGATCCAAAACAAGCAAAGAACTGAAGGGACATTATTTCAATTTTCAATTCTGACAATCCTCTCCTTGATTTGACTGTATAGAAAGGACACATTTTTGATAATTATTTAGAAAAGAAGTAAAGAGAGAAATGAAAATAATGGGACTGCAGAAAGTTTGAAAAGCTAATTTGGTTTAGATATATGGTCCATGTACGCTAACAACTCAGCATAGGGCAATAGAATTATTTTCATTTAAATACTTCATAATATATCTATTCAAAAAACTAGAGAATAATTTGAGTACAAGTGTAGAACATTAGCTATATAATTGTTCATTTAATACCTTATGGAAATCCGTGTACATTTGAAAAGTAAAACAATCTAAGTTATTTTGAGGATAACATAAAAGCCTCCTTTCTAAGAGAATTAATTTTGAAAGCCGAGGCATAATCACCTGCATTGCAAAGCTCCATTAAACAGAGCCTTAAAATAATAAGATTAGTTGTGACTATTTCTTTGTGTTATGTTACTTACTCCCCATGACCTTAAAACATAATAATTTTTCTATTTAGAATCTAAATGTAAGGACTGCGAAATTAGAACAGGGAAAGAAACACATACAATGGCCAACTGCTTCTTCTTGAATATATGCAACATCTATCATTTTCTACTGGCAGGCTCAGGGCAGAGGGGACCCTGTTGAGGACTGGGGTCTCTTGGGGGAGTGAGGGGACAGAGGCTGAGGCATCGCAGAATGCAGGCAGCTTCCAGTTCTAGTGAATCTACTCCTTACAGCAACACACCCTGGTCAACGTGTGGTTAACCAAATTAAAGGAAGCAAAGCTTGTTTGTTTAGGGCTTGCTGTCTCAAGGGAGTCAGCCATCATCATTTGGAGTTGTCAGAGACCCAAAGGCAGGCAGGGGAGTGGAAGAGTTTTATGGTGGAAAAAAAGGGAAGACTTCAGGAATGCTATGATTGGAGGCTGTGGGCATGGGGAGCTACAGGTGGGCTGACTGGAAGGGCGCCCTATATGACTGGTAAGGGGAGTATATTTGGCTTTCTCCTGCTGATCCTAGGTTGAAAATGGGGGCAAAAAGTAGAAAAGCTGTCAGTTAATGATCAAGTCCCTGTCACTTTGGTCTGATGGCTAACAGGCTTATTGTTTGGACTCCTGGTCTGGTTGCTGTAGATTGTGAGTCAGAGTTCTGTCTGTATGGATGGTCTAGGCACTGTCCAACTGCATATTCAGTCTCATAGCAGGTAGCCCAATGGCCCAATAGAAAAAGTTATCCTGGCTACTTCCTGAATTTTTATACTTTAAACTTTTTAAGATTAGTAAAGCAATTTATTCTCTTTAACATATATTCAAGTTATACATAGGAAAAAATGATAAAGAAAAATTAAAGAACTCTTTTCATAATTATATTCCTGAGAAGTCATCTCTGCTACTAAAGCAGCTGGATCAAACCGTGAATTTTAAAGGTAAAATATTTATTTGTATGAACCTGGCAAGAGATGGGTGGAGGAAAAAAATGCCTATTAGCCAGACTTCTTAGTTTCAAGTAACAGAAGCTGACCCTGGAACAAAGGGTGGTTCTTATTTTTGAAACAAATATTTATTGAACATTTAATATATGCCAGGTAATATAGAAGGCACTGAGCATATAGTAAGACTCTGTAAATTTTTCTGTGAAGGCCCAGATAGAAAATAATTTAGGCTTTGTGGACCATAAGGATTTAGGTCACAGTAACGACACTCTGCAATTGTTGTGTGATAGCAGCCATATATAATACACAAACAAAAATGTGATTAATAAAGTTTATTTATGGACACCCTAATTTGAATTTTATATGGTTTTCAGTTGCCATGACATATTGTTTTGGTGTTTTTCAATCATTTAAAGTTTAAAAAATGTAAAAATTTTTCTTACTTCATGGGTCATAGGAAAACAGGCAGAGGAGTGAATTTGGCTGTGGCCTATATTTTGTCGATCCCTGGATATAGTAATGATGAATAAAACAAATATGGTATCTCCTTTGGGGTTAATAGTCTAGTGAGATGATCCCTTTGATTAGATTACATAAACCTGAAAGTTAACTGGGAATAAGTGTGTGACAGTGGCTGGGCCTATGACTTGTCCCCAGTCATACGACGTGACTCTGATATGGGACACAAAGCAAGAATACAAATGGAGGCCCATATGCCATTGATCTAAATATCTATCTATCTATCTATCTATCTATCTATCTATCTATCATCTATTTTGATACTGGGGGTGAACACAGGGGCATTCTGCCTCTGAGAGAAAAGATGTTTATTAAAGAGTGCTTACTGGGTAACTCATAGTATCATTGAAAGGGTGGGGATACCAGACTTGAGGCAAGTTTCCAGAAACAAACCCCCCAAGTGCTATAGTCTGAATGTGTTCCCCTATATTCACAGTTTGAAACTTAATGGCCAATGTGAGAGTATTTAGGGGTGGAGCCTGTAGGACATGATTAGGCAAGCCATGAGGGTTATAGAAGTGATTAAGAGATAAGATTCTAAGCCATGTAACAGAGTTGGTTTGACAAGAAGACGGCTACCACAGCTCCTGATCCCAGGATGCTCCATGGATTCCACTCTCCTGCCTGCCATGGACTTAGCACACCTGCTTCTTTCTCCCTGTGGCCATGGCACAGTGCTAATGCTGGCACAGGCACCAGACTTTGCAGCCATAGCCATGACGAGTGGATTCTGCATGGTGTCTCCTTCGTTACCATTGCTGCGTCTGATTCAAAGCCTTGAATGGGACTTTCTGACTATGGAACTAGGTCAGATGAGCCATGAGGGAGGCAGGAAAGGCAAGTTTCAGAAAGGCAGGATTCATAAGAAAGGAATTTAAAAAGCAGTGAGTGTTCTAAAAGCACCGAGGAGTCACAAAACCATAGTAGATACCCATTACTGAGCAGGACCCAACACTCTGGCCCTCTAGGGCACTAGGGTCCTACAGGATGACAAAGGAATTATGTAGGGAGGTACCTTTGAGGCTCTCATATGTTTGAAGGTGTCATTTATCCATATTTTAAAGGAAGATATAAACCAAGCGTGGTGGCGCACGCTTGTAATCCCAGTACATGGGAGGCTGAGGCGGGAGGATCCGGGTTCGCGGCCAGCCTCAGCTACTTAGTGAGGCCCTCTGCAACTTTGTGAGATCCTGTTTCAAAATAAAGAATACAAAATAGGGCTGGGGGGGTAGCTTGGAGGTAGAATGCCTTTGGGTCCAATTCCCAGTACTGCAAAGATGAAAGAAAGAAAGAAGGAAGGAAGGAAGGAAGGAAGGAAGGAAGGAAGGAAGGAAGGAATGATAATTATTTCTCTGTATAAGAATTCTACCATGGATAATCTCATATGAGTTGAAGAATAGACTGAAAAGCTATAATGTTTGTCTCTCTCTGTTCCAGACTGAGATGTACAGTCTGGCGTCCATTCCCTGTGTGCAAGCACAGATGAAATGCAGCAGAGGTCATGTGCTTAAAACTCTATTCCAAATATTGCTCTGTGCCATATACTATCAATATACTTTGATTTTTCTACATTTATCTTCTTTAAATTTATTTTTCACATCTAATGTTATATTCTGCTGCATTACACATATCTCTATTCTGGCTATTTCAAGTCCTTTCTGGAATAATGAGTTTCTGTGGAATAAACAAATAGGTATGTGATTTGATTCAGTTCAAAATTCTTTTCTTAACTATGACTAAGAAAACTTTGAAATTATAACAGCATTCTGAGTTTTCCTGTTATCTTCTTTGTATCAACAACACACTTAAGGATAATCTTTTCATTCTCCTTCTACGTAGGCGGTAATGTGTTTATCAAACTCTTTATCTTCCCCAGTTGCAAAGGTAATGACAATAACTAATAACTGCCAATTATAGAACATATTACATGCAGAGTACTGTGCTAAGTGCCTTATGGAGATGATCTCATTTAATTTTTATAGCAATCCTAGGAGGGAGATACTATGATCCCCACTTCGTTGATGAGGAAGCCAAGGCTCAAAAGTAACATTCATGTTTTTAGACAGGTTAAGGTACAAAGTGGTGCTTAACTAATTTCAATAACTGATGATTGGAACAAAGATACCTTGATGAGATGGCCAAGGTGGGGAGGAGGAAGAGGCAGGGCCTAGGGCCTTTGTGTCTGAGAGACTCTCTCCAGCAGCAAGGGAACCTTGCACAGAGCTGTCGAGATAGACTCTGTCATGCAAGTATCTCTTGGTTGTTTTCTATGGTCATAAAACTGCTTCAGGCAGCAAAGGAATATTCTTTGATGCTTCAAAGGGAATTTGCAAGGAAATCTCCATACTCATCCAGACAACAGCATGCCTGACGTTGTTCCAGACATGAAGAGGATGGCCAACCCACCATGACTGTGTGATGCAGACAGAGTGTCCAGAAAACCATGCCTGAGTGTTGAGAGCCATTTTAGAATCACACACTGAGATTACCATCTTGGACTGGCTCAAGCTAAATACACAGTATTTGGCTGGATGGGATCTGTCTGCAAGCAGACAAATTCTAAGGGACCTGATGTAATCTATAGAGTGTGGTTTTTGATGTCTTCTACACCCAGTAATGTTTAACCCTTCCTTCCTCTATGTTTGTCACATGACTGCTTCACTGTCCTTCCCTATCTCAACCTGTGACATTTTGCTGGCTTCTGTGTTTGATCAACTTTTATGATGCCTTGTTTAAAGTTTCTATAAAAGTAAAGTGCTGGCCGCAGATGACCAGGAGAAGACTTGTCAGCTACTCCTCTCCAGTCTCCCCACATATTAATATTAAATATAATTTCTCCAAATTATATCTGATTCCAAGTCATTTTCGTGTGAGAGACTTCTCATTGGCAGCAGCTTAGAACAACAGTCTTCTGTGGCAAGACTACGGAGCAAGTAGCGTCCGCTAGCATCTGCTATAAGTGGTGTTCCAGCATGAGACAGGAAACCTCAGAGTTTCGGTGAGTTGCTCACATTCCTTTAGCTGCCAAGGTCGCAACCAGCTTGAAAGGGTAAGTTTTTTTTTTCTTGGTTGGATAACACATGTGGAATGATCTATCTCTTTACAAAATTATTCTTTGCTTCGACAGGGGATAAAAGTGCCTGCTGCTGTTTTCTTTACGTGGGTTCTTATTAAGGCTTGCTTAAAACCTTTTACAGATTTTCTTGAGTGATTGCCTCAGGGGGTCAGGCGACAAGTCACTCATGCTCAAGCCGCTGCCATCTTAATTAATCAATTGGCCTTTGACAATGCTAATAAGGATGTTAAAAATGCCCTTTTTTCTGTAAGAGGTAAAATTTCATCTGATGATATTTAGGTGGTTCAGACAGACAGAATGGAACAACATAATCAATCTGTTTACACTGTAGCCCTGGATGAAGTCCTTAAACAGCATACTGGTTCCAAAATTCAGTGTTATAAATGCAAAAAATATGACTTTACCCCAAAACAATGTACTAACTTTAACCCGAGGGTTAATGTTACCACTATTCCTAAACCTCCAGGATTATGCCCACATTGTAAAAAGGGAAAACATTGAGCCAAGCAATGCTGCTGTAAATTTGACAATCAGGAAAATCTACCTTCAGAAAACAAAAACATAGGCCATTCCCAAGTCATAATCTAACTACAGAGAGTATTTCCAGTGAGCGACAAATAGTCACATCTCTCAGTCCAACAACTGCTGGAAGCTCAAGATTAGATTTGCCTGTAAGCACAGACATAATTATTATCCTCGCTCAAAATAATGTTTGGCTTTTAAAATATAATGAGAACTAAATATCTCAGACTTTAAAAAATTTTAAATCATGCTATCCATAAAAACTTATCCTGGGAGTGTATATTAGATAAATAAAAGGCAAAAAACTTTAAAAATGAGGGAAAAAACTAGTTCTTTTATTCAGTTTGGCTCTAATGTAAATTATAAAATGAAGCTTTATTCTAAAAAATAATAAAAAATCTAAATAGTTGGGTTTTTCCTACCTAAAAAATAAGCGGTGGTAATGTCTGATGTGCTGTCTTCCTCAAGGTGACAAGTGGCCACCTAAATCATTTGATTTAGTGTCAGCCTTAACTGGTGGACTCTGCCTCAGCCATCCCCTGCTCTATAGGATTTCCTATTTGTGTCCATCTGATAGTCTGCTGCTCACTGGCATGAAATAGATATCTATAATAGGTTGTGTTTTAAAAATGTAAAACTTTAAATCTGGCACAATGCTTAGTGCCCTGTCAGCAAAAATAAGATACCTAGCAAATTAAAGTTATATGATACTTGTTTTCTGTCTATTTTTATGTATGTTTGTATGTGTAAGTGTATTGTCTGTCTGTGGTACCAAAAATTGGCTTTCAAATAAATGAGTACTCATAGGTTAAACAAAATAACAACAAAAACTAAAATGGATCCAAATATCTTTCAGTTCACATGACCTAAATTCTTAAAAACTAAGTTAACTCAAATTTGTTGATAAAAATAAGAGTAAAAGATATTATTAAAAATTATTAACATGATTCCTTTTCAGGATGCTTGCCAATCAGGATTGTATCTGTCTATTTTTATTAGATGTCTAAAGTATAATGACCATTTTTCGTTTAGGATTTTTCCTTTACTGGAAAAAAGACTTAAAATATTAACTATGCTTGTTTAACATCGTAGTTTTTGCAAATAATCTAAAACAGCTATTCAAATTGGTAAATTGAGTAAATATAAATGGTATAAGCTTTTAAAAATGTCTATCCTTAAAAAAACATTAAAATGCTGAACATCAATTACAAAATATATTCTTGGCCTTTTTAACACCAACAAAGGACAATATATCTAAGTCTATTAAATATATTTAGGATTTTCTTCTTTTAGACATTAACTAAACATAAATTACTGAGTTAAAATTTTAATTAAAATGTGATTCTATATATATTAGGCTAAAGAATTTTTAGGCTATATTTTGATTAACAACTATTAAAAATGTAAATATTTTATCTTTCAAGAAAGAGTAATTTATCCAAATTAAAGGATTTTTATAAGAATAGTTTTAAGTGTAAAGAAACCCAATAAATAAAAGGAGATATTTATAGGTATGTGTAATGAGATTGGTTAAAACTAAAAGAATTATCTAAAGGGCTTTCTAAAAATCACATTTAATGCTCTGATTCTGTTTAAAATAATTAGGTTTTCTTAAGATATTGATCTGTTATTGGTAAAGTTGTACAAATATTTGCATAACAGAAAATATTTTTTCACATTTTATTAAGGCATTTTCCTGTGTTTTCTTAAAACAAAAGGGTTTCTTCTTGCTCTAGGTAACAATTTACTAATGACTAACTTAAACATAATCGTACATCTTTATCAAGATAATCTCTTGGTTACACCTCTGGTCACTGAATTTTAGCAGAATCAGAGTTTAAGGGTCTGTGTTTTACAGCCTGTTAAAATGTTAGAGGTTGAGAGATTATAAAGTCATTTCCTTGCCTATGTACTTGCTAACAGTCAAACAAAAACACAAATAAAAAATACAAGAGATTTATTAATTGCCCTTTTCATGTTTCAGCTTGTCATGAGAAAACATGATAATTCTGTGGTTCTTGGCTTCTGTGGCGAAAAAAAAAATTTCAGCACATGCCAATCAGAGACAAAGACAGAGATTTTAAATCAAGAAAAGTGGAGATACACGTTCAGGGGGAAACGCGGGCCATTTCAAGAGTGTGAGAGTGGCCCCAGGGTCTTTTTAATCCTTCTCTTATAGGGCACCTAGAGAGGGGGGTGGCTAGGGGCACATGGCAACATGGGATGGCGGTCTCCTTTCTTTGAATCTTCAGGCTGATTAAAGGTGAAATTCCTTGGGATAAGAATTCCAGGGAGCTGAGGCGTGAAGCCAGGGTGCAGAGCAAAATGTGTGACTTCCTCTTGGGGTCCTCTTCCCAGGAAATCGAGGCAAGCAGATGGGGTGTGGGGCTTTTGACAAAAGGTGAAACTTTTGGGGATCTAATCATCTCAGGAATTTTGGGTATGAGGCTAGGCCATTATGAAATAAAGTGTGGCTTATTCAGGGCTTTTGTCTAAGAGCAAAAGAGCTCTGTAAAGTGAAACTAAGGATTATGAAGTTTCTTTAAATTTTAAAATTATATTTTCCTTTCCTTCCTTATTTGTCTCCTTCCTACCTAAAATTTTATTTCTTCTATCCTACCTCAAGCTTAGTGATCCTGTGTTGCTTCTCTGCCCCTTTGCACAGGGGAGGAGATCTAAATAATCAAAAGTCTGCAGGTAAAATTCCAGTCTGTTTCAGATGGCCCCATACCTAACAAAAATGAATAAACAGTTAATACAACTATTAATTTGGATTACTATAGATTTGACATCCTGTATATCCATAACTATAAGTATGCCGTGTATCTGAGTTTTATCTAAATGTTTCATAAAAGCTTATAACATTAAATATGAGAGTTTTATATACATATAAGGTAATCAAAAAGTGATCTCTTTATACAATACATCTTATATTTGATATTTAATACCATTCAAAAATCCTTGTCATTTAAAAACCTGGTTTACATCTGTTTTGCTTTGACTAAATGCCATCAGCTTAATAATCCTGTTTCTAATCTTTAGCACTGTTCTCTAAGCGTATGAAAGGTCTAGAGCTATTCTTTAAATTTTTGTCAATGCTGTTAACCTACATAAAGCTATAATTATAGTTATCTTACTAAGCAGTAAATTATGAATTTCACTCCAATAATAAGGGTTATTAATATAATACAACTGTGATGCTAATTATTACGTCTTTGTAAGTCAAATATAATTTATTTTTCCTAAATCTCTTCTAGCATACAAAGCTTAAAAAGACAATTTACCAAGCTGATGTCCTCTAAACAAAAACTACTAAGAGTAATATGCCCTTTTTAAGATTTATGTTTGTGTCTAACTCATTGTATTATGACAAAGATAACTAAACAGGCTTAAATGTTTGGCATTCCAAGTCATGCTGCTCTAATTTAAATTGAGTATTAATAATAATTATATAAAAATAGTCAAATTTAAATAAAAAATTTGTTTATATAATCAGATATTATCAAAACTATTATAAAAATTAGATTTGTTTTTGTCCCTAACAGTTTATTTTATATTTATTTATTTATTTATTTATTTGCGGTACTGGGGATTGAACCAAGAAGCGTGCTACCTCCGAGCTACACCCCCAGCCCTATTTTTTATACTTTATTTTGAAACCAGGTCTCACGAAGTTGTAGAGGGCCTCACTAAGTTGCTGAGGCTGGCCACGAACCCGGATCCTCTGGTCTCCATCTCCCAAGTACTGGGATTACAAGCGTGCACCACCACGCCCGGCTCCTTTCATATCTTTATAATTGTTGTCTATTAACATTACAGGTATACTTCTAACATAATGCTTTATCAGCCATTACCTAAAAACAAACTTCAAGACCTAAAACATTCCTAGAGATTGAGAGAAGTATTTCATAATGACAATAAACAATAAAATATATAATCTTAATAAATAAGCAAATTTACAATTATATTTGGGTTTGTTAACATACTTCTCTCAGCAACTGATAGAACATGAAGTAAAAATATCAGTAAAGTAAGTAACTATTTTACATGAAGTAAGAAAGATATGAAATGCAGATTGACAAACTGGGTCCAATAGGCATATACAGAACTCTGCATTCCACAACTGAAGTAACCTTTTATTTTCAAATGCATACAAATTTTTACCAGGCTAGATGCTGGGACTATGAAGCAAGGCTCAACAAATTTCAAAGGATTGAAATCATACACAGTATGCTCGCTGAAAACAGCAGGATTAAACTAGAAATCAATAACAAAAATATGACTTGAAGATTTCTGTATATTTGAAAATAAATAAAGGTACTTCTATATGGATGAGATAAGAAATACCAATGGAAATTAGAAAACTTTCTGAACAAATTAATAATGAAGATATATAATACCAAAGTTCATAGAATGCAGCAAAAACACTCACTGTTCAAATGAATATTTATAGCTCCCAAATGCACACATGTAAAAGAATAAAAAGAGGGTTCAAATCTGCTTTTCTATGTTGATGGATACGTATGTTTCCTAACCACTCTGGGCCTCATAATGGTAGTGTGAGTTTTAGAACAAAATAGATGAATTACTGGTATTGTGTGTGGTTTGCACAACTAACTCTCAATAATTAACAGTTGTTTCTGTAAAACCTTCAAAGACATGGATGCTTTTCTTCATTTTATAATCATCACACAACATTAGACACATAGGGAAAACTCAAGAAATACTGACCCCAGAGAGCTGCCTTGCCTCTTCTGTGACCTCGTCTTCTGTGAGGAGGTCAGCAATCTATGAACCAGGAAGGGGCTCTCATAAGACTCCAGATCTATGAGTACCTTAATCTTGGACTTCTTAGGTCCTAGAATTGAGAGAAATAAATTCAGTTGTTCATAATTCACTCTACCTATGGTATTCTGTATAGTAGCCTGAATGAACTAAGACATTGAGATGTGTCAGTTTATAAATTTTCTCTTCACCTATGTATAATTTGATCTGTAACCTATTAATTGAATTTATAATTCATTATTTTTAAAATGTCTTTAAGTTATATTTGGTTCTTTTTTATTTGTATTTTATTTTTATGGTGTTTGTTTCCTGGGTCATATGTTTTGCACCTTTTATTTTTTGAGAAACATTGAAATTCTTATTTTATAGTGTATATCTGGTAATTCCAAAAATTTTAGTCTTTCTGAGTCTGATTCTCCTGATTATTGTCTCTGCTGATTTTCATATATGGTGGCTTGTTTCTTCATGTGTTTTGTCATTTTTGTGTGTATGCTTAAATTCCTGGGAAATTTATGAAATCAAGAATGAAGGTGAAGCCGGGCGTGGTGGCGCACGCTTGTAATCCCAGTACTTTGGGAGGTGGAGACCTGAGGATCCGGGTTCGTGGCCAGCCTCAGCTCTCTCTCTCTCTCTCTCTCTCTCTCTCTCTCTACCTAGTGAAGCCCTCCGCAACTTCGTGAGACCCGGTTTCAAAATAAAGTATAAAAAATAGGGCCGGGGGTGTAGAGTGGAGGTAGAATGCCCCTGGGTTCAATCCCCAGTACCGCAAAAAAAAAAAAAAAAAAAAGAATGAAGGTGAATCTCTCAAGAAATGACTTCCATTTGCTTCTGCCAGGCACCTGGGGATTCTTCCTACCTGGACCACTTTTAAACAAAATTCTTGGCTTTGGGTTTTGAGGAGACACAAAGGCATTTTGAATTCTATCCCTAAATTCATTTGAGGGCCAAGATTATGAATCAACAAGAGGAACTATTAATGCCACTATGCCAAAGCCAAGACTATCTTGCTTGGTAGGCTTTCATCTGTTCTAGTTCATCCACTGAGATTAACATTTTTGTGGAGTTCCTGATTTATAGGGGTGACTTCCCACCTGTGCAGGCTCTAGGCTTTGCTTTCTATCTCCCATGAAATACCAACTCAAACTGAAGATCTAGGCCCCTAGATGTAGCGAATGCCCTCATGGCAGTTTCTGGCATCAGCTTGGTTACTTGTTTGGAATTGTGCTTTTCATCAATT
Source organism: Glis glis (assembly GCA_004027185.1). Taxonomy (NCBI): domain Eukaryota; kingdom Metazoa; phylum Chordata; class Mammalia; order Rodentia; family Gliridae; genus Glis; species Glis glis. Next base: position 48,401 of record PVJS01003517.1, on the reverse strand, counting down.
TTGCTTTTCCTCAACTTTCTAATAAGCCAACTATGCATTTTATAATATGTTTTTATATTTAATTCAGAATTTAATTATTTGTACTTTGAGTTTTGTTTGTTTGTTTTTTTTTTTTGGAGGGATAACTAATCTTATACATCATAGGTTATACTAATCACCAGGCTATGCTTTAAGACATACAAACATAGGTCTGGCGAGTCTTACAGATGAAGATATGACTGCCATTGGAAAGATAGTTTGTTATACTACAGATCCCAAGAGGAGGGGGCATGCCATGCCACAGAGGGTGGCAGGAGGGGGCATCTCATGGAGAAGCAACAGTCAGTCAAGAGCCAGAAACAGAGAGGGAAACTGGTCAGAGCCTTATATAGTTTCCATGGGAAGGAATGAGTGAGACAGAGTAAGTAGACTTAGGATTGGCTAGACTGAATAATTTCAGAATGCTCTAGATTGTAGGATTTGTTTCTAATCGTCTGGTACTCCTTGGCCCTAAGATGATTAAGGGCAGGGGAATAGTGACTGGAGTATAATAGCTCAATAAAGAAAGTGTTTTGGGGCTGTGAGTGCAGGATTAGTTGGTTTGCTTATGAAAGGTATACTCACAGGTTATTTTTTTTGCCATCTCCAGGAATTGGCTAGCCCTGGGAGGAGCAGTCCCTGAGGGATTAGCAAGGCTCTAAGATGTCAAAGCACCAAAACTACATAATAAAAACAGAATGGATACAGGCTAGTAAAAAAGTACATAGGTAAATAAGGTTCCATGTATTCCTCAAGCAATAGTTACCTATGTTTGTATGTACTTTACCTTCTAGATAGAAAGTTACAGAAAGCAAGATATTTAAGATATGTATACAACTTAGTCTCTGAGAAATAGAGATGAACCTCATCTATGGTCAATTTATCCATCATTATGTGAGTGTAGATTCTACTTCCATTGGAATTATAGCTACAACTTTAAGAAACTATTAGCACTGGAACTACAAAATATTGATGAATCAAATTATTTGCATAGTGTCAAATATCTTAGTTAACTTGCTTTCTTAAGTATTGTATTGGACAGGGTTCACTAGATTAACAGAATTCACAGAATGAGTATATTTGAAAAAGGGATTTATCAGATGGGCTTACAGTTTGAAGCAATGTAGTCCCAAGTTCTGACTGCACATGGAGAGTCAGAGGAACCAGTAGCTGGTCGAGCAGACTAAGAGCTGGAGTCTTAGGATCGGAGCAACCACTAATTCAGTCCCAGTCCAAGATGTGAAGATCAGCAAGTTCTTCGGAGAAACGATGGTGAAGTTTCAGTTCGAAGAGCTGGAGGCCAAAGATCTCAGACAAGAGCAGAAGATCAAGAAGCTCTTCAGAGAAACGGCGAAGTTCCAGTTCTATGAGCCGGAGGCCAAGATCTCAGGCGAGAGCAGATGCGTTTTCTTCGGAAAGAGTCGCACATTGCTCTACACGGCTTCTCCCTCTTTTATCTAAGTCCTGCACCTATCAGAATCCTGCTGCCTACATTCAGGGCAGGCTTTCTGTTTAATTTGCTGTTACACACCCAAAGTCACATGATCTTGGGTGTGTCATGATCAGGTCAAGTTGACAAACTAGATTGACTATCACAAGTATTGACTTTTCCATTAATCTCTCTTGTTTCTTATTCACCATTCTTGAAAGATTCTCTTAGATTTAAAATAAAAAATTCAATCACAACTAAAATGTCTACAAACACATGGTCTTTGTTGAAAATTTGTCTGCAGGTATAGGTGATTATAACTTTAAAGGATTCGTGTAGTGGAATAAAGCAACTTCCTTCTCGGTCCTTCACTTCAATCAAATAACAAGTGCTTTTGATTATGAACTTGAGTTAGTTACCTAATATATTCCAGTCACAAGTCAGATTTCCATTCAATTGCATTTCTCCCCGGCAATGTTTTAGAAAAGCATTCTTGGAAGGCATGTTCCTTCTCATGTCTAGATTGGATCCATGCTCAGGACAAAAGCAGCTTTTCCACAGTTCCACTGGCTCTGCAAGGCACTTTGCCAAGTTCTCTGTCAACACTCAAGCAATTATTATCCAAATTTACATGTGGTCTAAGTGTGAGTCCTATTTAAGGAAAGTCTCCACAGAAATGATGGAGTCATTATTTTTGAATCAGTGGATAAGGGCATAACTATAGAACAGACAAATCAAGACCACCATTTCCATATTTTCCCAGGAGCTCATGCATAGTAGGATGAAATTAAACACACAATTTAGGACTGCCAATGCAGCCAAAGCATCCTTCTTCTCCGCACTGACCCAGTGTCCCTTTGAAGTCACAAACATTAACGTGGGAAAGGGTGGGATGTGGTGTTTGTGGTAAATTCTTGGCATTTGTGACTTTAAGTTATTTGTACTTGATCCAATAACCATCCCCTTTCTATCTGCAAGTGGGTATTTACCAAAGGAGAGAACATCTTAATAATCCTCTATTTTTTAGGAATATAGGCTCTCCCTGTTTCTTTGTTTAAGGCAACTCAGAGTAATGAGTGTTTGAACTGGATCTGCCTGCTCTCTGATAGTTTTGTTACATGCACCCTGCAACAGAGGGAAGCCTTCAGCCAAATGACCTCACAGACCAGACATTCAGGAAAGGCCACTCAGACACAAGCACTTGAAACATCTCCTGAACAAAAGTCAAAGAGATCTTGTCATTTTCCCCTTCCATAATGGCCTATGCAAATGTGCTCCCAGATGCCTTGGAAAATGGAAGCGGTCGCCTGACTCTCCTTTGGTCTAGCTAATACTATCAGGATGAAATGGGGGTGTCTTGTCTTTTTAGGGTTCTTGTCCAATGGATCTCGATGAATGAAATCCAAGGACCAGGAAGGGTATAGAAATTTGAAAGTTTAAGTTAGGGAAAGATAGAGGACAAAGCAGCTTCCCCCCACAAAGGGGGGTCCTGGAAAGAGAGTGACCTTTAAGCCCTTGGGGAGTGGGCTTTTAAACCTTTCTGAGGTTTTCTATCTGTTCTTTTATGATTGGTCAGAATTGGGTTTTGAGGAACCAATGACTTTTGCACAATTTTGATCCTTAATTTGAATAATGATCTGTGGGCTGGCCAGTGCCCTTATTCCCTGGTGCCCATCAGTCTCTCACCTTCCTGCTCACCTCCCCCAACCAAACAGAAGGGGGATGCAGGTGGCTGCTTTAATTCTTCCTGTTCCCAGGTCCTCTGCCCTGCCTCAAGGAGACGTGTGTGGGTGAGTAGAGAGGGCTCAACTTAAACTGTGTGGCTTGAACTATCTGTGATCCATCTAGGAACTCCAGTCTTCCAAAAATATTTCTTAGATCTTTGTTTTGATGGTGCTTATTTGTTGAATGCTAGCTTTCCTTTAAAACGATATTCTCTGACAACACATATTACAATTTTTTATAGTAAGCAACCTCCAACTCTGTGTGTGTGTGTGTGTGGGTGTGGGTGTGGGTGTGGGTGTGTGTCTGTGTGTCTGTGTGGTGTACTGGGGATTGCACACAGGGGCATTCTACCTCCGAACCTCCCCCCCTCCCTATGTTATTTTGAAACAGGGTCTCCCTAAGTTGCTGAGACTGGCCCTGAATCTGTGATCCTCCTGTCTCAGCCCCCCAACTACAGGGATTACAGGTGCGTGCCACTGTGCCTGGCAACCTCCAACCTTTTAAAATTGCACTCCCTATTAACAAAATCTTGTTAAGCACCCACCTCCAATATAGCACACTTATTTATAGATTATCTGATTGGACTACTATACCACTATATTTCTTTCTCTATAAAACATTAAAAAGATGAAAAAAAGTTAAAATAGTATTTAAAATTCTTCTTAATTACAGTGGTTTCACACTTTTATTAGCCAATTCATTAAAGTATAAAAATGTTGTGTGCTTGTATAAGTCTGTCACTCTTTATCCCAGTATGATCTATAATTACAATGTACCAATAAGAGTATAAATAATCATAATGACAATCACGCATTTTGTTATTCATTTTGTATGACATAAGACATGCATTTTAGGTATCTTTTTAATGTTTAGAGAACTTGCTATATAGACAGTAAGCTAACCAATCTAATTTATTATGAACACTGAAAATGGAATATATTTGATTTTTTAGAATGAGATGCTAATGTAGTAAAACTGTTAGCACAGATTCATTCCAGTTTCTGAAAAAAAAAGGGTTTATGTTTTTCTTTTTCATTTGGTTTTTGTTTATTGATACTGAGGAATGAACTCAGGGGCGTTCTACCTCTGAACTATACCTTCTGCCATATTTTATTTTTTATTTTCAAAGAGTATTGCACTGTTACCATAAGCTGGTCTCGAACCTATGATCCTCCTGTCTTAGCCTCCAAGTACTAGGATTTCAGGTATGTGCCACCGTGCCCAACATAAACTAGGTTTATGTCTCTAGTTGAGAAAGGGTGAGGAGTAAGTTGAAAGCTAACTCCAAATATTGTGATTTGTTTTCTTCCCCTTCAAATAATTCCTCTCTTTTATTATTTTCAGGACATAGTCAGTTTTTTTTCCAAAAACTGAAATTTTTCAAATGATGGTAAACTACTTCATGCTTGCATTCTGGTTCATCTAAGACTAGTTGCAGCACAGATAAGTTGAATGAATAGGAAATTACTTGTATCAGTTTAGGTACTATTATTTCCCACTTGTTCAGAAGTCTTTGAACTAGAAAAAGAATTATTCTTTCAATAGAAACCACATTTGGCAGTACTATTTTCTTCCTCTTGAGAATTTTGAAGATATTAAAGGGCACTTTCTAAACAGCTGTATTTTTTTTTTTTGAAATTTTAATTCAATTTGTAACTCTCAGGAATATCTCGACAGAAATAACTCAGATATTAAAGTTTTTAAAATATAAAAATAGTTATATCTCCCCCAAACTGGTGTTTCAGTACTTGAAAAAAAAAACAAACAACAACAGCAACAACCCCCACACATACACTGTATACCAGAATATCAGAAAACCCAAAATTTGTGTGGCAATATACTTAAGGAAAAATTCACCGTTAATGTCAGTGAAATTTATATCTATATAGTGACCTTATCAATAGAATTCAGTTATCAATGGATGTGGCAAAAGAAGGACAGATCAAGAGTAGTAATTCAGATATATAGATGTCTTGTTTAGGCTTATTTTTTAAAATAATATCTTTAATCCAGGAATTCTTCATTTCAGGAAGTTTTTCTAAACCAGTATTCCACATTGTGAATGATGGTTTAATTAAAGTCAGATAATATAATCTAAAATCCGCCAAATTAAGTTCTGAAAATTTAGTGCCCAGACACTAATTTATGGCATTAGATAATTTCCTCCTGGATCAAAATCACCCTCTTCCCTGAGGATCCCCTAAACACAAGTGCCACTTCGCCCTCTGATATGAAGCCAGTTAGGGTGATGTGTCCCTGAATACAGCATATTGGTAAAGCTTACTTTTCTTTGTGAATATTTCTTTTTTTTTTTTTCGGTACCGGGGATTGAACACAGGGGCGTTCTACCTCCGCGCTACGCCCCTGGCCCTATTTTTTATACTTTATTTTGAAACCGGGTCTCATGAAGTTGCGGAGGGCCTCACTAAGGAGAGAGAGAGAGAAAGAGAGAGAGACAGGGAGAGAGAGAGAGAGAGAGAGAGAGAGCTGAGGCTGGCCGCGAACCCGGATCCTCTGGTCTCTGCCTCCCAAAGTACTGGGATTACAAGCGTGCGCCACCACGCCCGGCTGTGAATATTTCCTTTCTTCTTCCTAAGAGATTATTTTTCCACATCTCATAAAGTGCAAGTCCCCCACCACTGCAAAGGAGACAGAGGGAGCCGGGTGTCCATCCTACTAAGAGGACAGGCAGTACACACAGCAGAGATTGAGATGTGAGGGGGTTAGGGATCATGTAGATGGGGTGGAATGGGGACAGAAACTGGGGGTATGGGGTGGATTAAAGGAGGTGGGCTGAACTTGAATTCATTTCAGGCACTCTTGCTGGGCCATTAACTGCACCTTTGCCTAGACAAAGGGTCAGAGCCCAGCTTAGCACTTGGACATTCAATCAGAAGTTATTAAATTTAATTGAATTAAAAGAGTTGGAGCCAATTATAGGACTAATTTATGGCCCCAGGCTGGGTACATTCAACAGACAGCCAACATTTGGCTAGCGCTAAGGTGGTGCCTGCGGAGGCAGAGACCTGGCCCCAGTTCAGGGGAGTCCGAGTGCCCCATTATGTGGCAGGGAAGTGGAGGAGGAGGAGACTTAGGAAAGGGCTCCACTGAGGCCTTGCTTCTAAGATGGAGCTTAGGAATACACAGAGGCTTTTGTTGTTGTTTCTTTTCTTTTAAATGCCCCCCCTTTAAAAAAAAAGGCAAAACAATTTAATCACAGCAGTTAGAAAATGCAGGTAAGCTTCCCCCAAAAAGAAAAAAAAAAGGAATGAAAAGAAAAACTACTCTGAGCCAGGCGTGGTGGCGCACACTTGTCATCCCAGTACTTTGGGAGGCGGAGAACGGAGGATCCGGGTTCGCGGCCAGCCTCAGCTTGCTCTTTCTCTCTCTCATTCTCTCTATCTCTGTCTCTCTCTGTCTCTCTCTCTCTCTCTCTACCTAATAAGGCCCTCCGCAACTTCATGAGACCCGGTTTCAAAATAAAGTATAAAAAAATAGGGCCAGGGGTATAACACGGAGGTAGAACACCCCTGGGTTCAATCCCTGGTACTGCAAAAAACAAACAAACAAAAAACTACTCTGAATCTCACTAAATGGAGACAACTGTGGTTAACCTTTGTGCACATCCATTCTGCCTCTCTCTCTCTCTCTGTGTGTGTGTGTGTGTGTGTGTGTTTGTGTGTGTGTATGAAGAAGGCAATTATTTATCTACATAAATACCTCCCAAACTCACTCTTTGCTATTTCCATCCTTGGACTGAGGGTAAAATCCTTCTAACTTAAAGTCTTTTAAATTATCAAGGGCAGGATATGAGTCTAGGTTTTTCTCCTAAGCTTATGCCTTCCTCATTAGATATGAAATATTACCTACTCTGATAATATATTTTAATAAAAAGAGAATAACATGAGCATGCAGATGCACCAAGAATTCATCATGAATTATATGATTCACTTTTGGTTAAAGTTAATAAATTAAATCTTTCAACAGACCCAGCCCCCAGTTCTATCCAGGTTAGGATCTGACGTATTTTTACCACTAAGCTGGGGAAATGACTGACTGTAACAGGCACATATGGTGCCCACTGCCATCTGGTTGAGTTCTTGTCCTACTATAAAGTATGAAATTCCTCCAGCTCTTTCCAGAGTTAACTTTAAATGCCTCTGTTCACCTGAAGTCCATCCTCTCCTGTTTTTTTTTTCTTTCCTGTTCAATTCTGATCTGATTCAGTCGAATTTCTTTTTCTTTTTTTTTTTCGGTACTGGGGATTGAACCCAGGGGCGTTCTACCTCCGAGCTGCACCCTCAGCCCTATTTTTTATTCTTTATTTTGAAACAGAGTCCCACTAAGTTGTGGAGGGCCTCACTAACTAGCTGAGGCTGGCCGCGAACCCGGATCCTCCGGTCTCAGCCTCCCAAGTACTGGAATTACAAGTGTGTGCCACCATGCCAGCTCAATTCAGTCGAATTCAACAAATATTCGCTGAGAACCTGTTATGTGCTAGATGCCATACTGAGCAGATAACTTGTTTGAGGACTGGATTGTGGCTTCTCACCCCAAAAGAATGAGTGACGTTCCCTTCTTCCTGACCCACTCCCCACTTTCCCACCCCAAAGAACAAATTCTTTGCATCCTGGAGATTGGGTCTTCAGTTGACAAAGGGGGAAGTTGTTAAAACCTCTAGGTCGAGGCTGGTATGGTGGTGCACACTTGTAATCCCAGAATTTGAAAGGCTGAGACAGGGGGATCACGGGTTCATGGCCAGCCTCAGCAATTTATAGAGGCTCTTCATTATTTAGTAAGACCCCATTTCAAAGTAAAATTAAATAAATAAATAAATAAATAAATAAATAAATAAATAAATAAATTAGAGCTGGGGGTGTAGCTCAGATGTAGAATGCCCATGAGTTCAATCCCCAGTACCACACAAATGCACTATAAATAGATGATGATAGATAGATAGAGATATAGAGGTTTTCAACTGTTTGAAGTTGAATTGTGCTGCCCACAAATTCTTACCTTGACATCCTAACTCCCAGTACCCCAGAATGTGACCTCATCTAGAAACAGAGTCATTACATCTGGAAACAGATGTAATTAGTAGAGTTAAAATGAAGAGAGAGAGCAGTGGAATAATGGAAGAGGATTTGGGGAGGGAGGTGGGGAGGGGAAAAGGAGACTTGATAAAGGAAATAGTTCAAATAATGTTATGTCCCTACATGAAGTTACCAATACCAATCTCAATAACGTGTGGGGAGGGAAAGGGAAGAGGGTAGGGTCTGGCGGGAAACACACCAGTGCTGTGCGCATGTCTGTTTCTATCACTCTGAACTTCATTATGATGTATAATTACAATGCACCAATGAAGGTATATTTTTAAAAAATAATATACACAATAATAAATGATGGCAAGGAAAAGGGAAAGGAACACTTATTCATTGATTAAAAAAAGAGGAAATCATTATGATGGGCCCTAATCCAATATGACTGATGCCCTTATCCAAGGAGGAACTGGGACACAGATGCGCACGGAGGGTAGATGATGGGAAGATCCAGGAAGAATCCATGTGGATATGAGAGTCCTGGACAGCACCCTTCTTCTCAGTCCTGGAAGGAGCCAGCCCTACCAGTACCTTCATTCCTGACATCGGCCTTCCAGAATCCTGTTGCTTAAGCCAAGCGGTCTGTAGTACGTTGTCATGACACACCAATACAACCATAAATGACTTGTCTTCAGATGTAGTCTTTTTATTTTTCAATTATTCTGGATTCCTCCTTTTCCTGTAACACTGGAAGACATACCACTCTGAACTTTCATTCCCAGGTGGCATGGATCACTTAGCGCTGAGCATCAAATTCTTCCTGGGGTGGACATGGGTGTGTTAGTTCACCACAGTCCTCACCATGTTCTGGAAGGCTGGGCAGCTGCTGTTGCGTGCCATCCTTGCTCAAGTCCATTCTTGTCTCTAGCCTAGGCCCTGACATACGGAGCTGGACTGGCCCAAGGTGAGAGGGTTGTAGTATTGAAAAGTTATTAGACCAGAGGAGGGAGGCTGGGTTCCCTGAGATCTGAGAGGGACCAGGGATGGTAGAGTGGCAGGCTTCATGAGTGACAAGAATCTGAACTCAGGCCTCCATAAGAGACAGGGTGGTGACCGCTGCCCATGTCCTGACCCCATGTTGTGTGGTAGTGGGAGCTGTCAAAGGTGTCCAGAGCCAGGCTGGGCGTAGAGGGAGCAGATGCCACTGTGAGCAGAGGAGCTGCCCACCTTGAGGTAGCTCCCCTCGGTGGGCACCCTAACAGACTGAAGAAGAGACCCTGCCCTGTATTTTCTAGACCATTAGCCCAATGAGGCTGCTGCATGCTGGCCATGCCTCTCTCCCACTCCAGTAGCAACTGATATTGTGTTTCTTGTCAAGTCTAACAAACGATTTTCATTTAGAGTTAGAAAAATAATATCAGTAAATTTCCTTTCACTCTCTTAATCTGGAGCAAATTTTTTAAAGGAAAGCTTTTTACTTCATGCCCACTTGACATAGAAGGCCCAGAGAAGTCAAGTAACTTGCCTAAGGGCACAAGGCTTACAGTGATTTTTGGAAACAACCCATGTTTCTTAGCTTTCCTGCATGGTCTTCATGAATAAGCTCCCAGCAGGCTGGTCACAGGCAGCAGAAAATTGAGGTCGCTGATGACCCCTTTTTTGCCCCCATTTTATTTCAGAGAGCAGAACGATTTGTGCTCCCCATCCAGGGAACAGTTGCCCTTTCCAACAGGTCTCCAAGGAACTTTGCTGAATAAACATGAACACTGGCAATTTCTGAGGACTTTAAGGCACAATAAGCGGTCCCAAATTCCAGGGTCCTCATCCACACAGCACTTTTCATCACTGTGTTTCAGCCAAAACACTATCTGCTGAGGCTTGCTGAGCACAGGTCCCTGCAAAGATGGGTTTCATAAGATAGGGAGGAATACACCAAGTAACAAGAGGTGAATGTTAAGTTGTCCTTAATTCTGGAAGTACCATGTAAATGAGAAGCTAACTTCACAGATGCTTGGTAAGTCCTGGGAGAGCAGGCCTTTTGCTAGAGGAATCCCATTGCCCTTGAGCTTAAGAGGTTGGAGCAAATAAGAAGAGAACCACTGCTCGTGCAAAACGGGGAACTGTCCCCACCTCAGTGCCCCGCCAGCTCCTTTATGAGCTTTAGAGCAGAACACTAAGTTGCTTCTCTAATGCCAGAAGCCCCCCTCCTATCTTTCATCTAGAACTTTTTCAGAAGAGGAAAGCAAGGAGGCTCATGGAAACTGTAGAAAGACTGTATTGATTGTGCAGATGAAAAAAAATGGGATCCAGAAAACTGGAAGGATATTCCTGACATGCCTTAGCTACGTACAGGACTGGGAATGAGAATCCACGCTTGCTGTTCTTCTTGAAGTATGGATTCTTCCTCCTATAATAGGCTGGCAGTGTGGGGCTTCAGGGTCTCTGTGGCATATAAAATTCCCACAACTGGAAAAAGGTATTTTGATCAATATGTTTGGTGTCTATGACAACATGCAAGCAGTTTGATATTTTCTCCATTTGAATGATTTGCTATTCATGTATTTTTTAATTGCTTTTTACTGAATATGCACAGAAAACTGAAATGCTTATTAGGACATAATTTGTTTACCTGGCACTTAACTATGTGCTGAGCCGAGTGTTTTGCAATGTGTTATTCCAGCTCATCCTCTCAGTAACTTTATGGGTGGGTTATATTTATATACTCACTTTATTGTTGAAGAAAGAAGTATAAGGAGCTTTCCCTAGATCCTACAAATAGTGGCGGATCCTGGATGTGGAGCCCCATCTGACTGATATCACCAACTCTGTGTATTCATTTTCTATTGCTGTATAACAAATTACCACAAATTTTGCTGGCTTAAAAAGCATTCATTTATTATCTTATGGTTATGTCTGCCTAGAGTCCTGGTGGGTTGACTGGCCTCTGCTCAAGGTGATCGCAAGGCCAAAATTAAGGTGTAGGTTGGCTGGACTCTCATCTAAAGCTCTGGGGTAGCATTCGCTCCCAAAGTCATTCAGGTTATTGACAGATAGCAGTTCCTTGCATTTTTAGAACTGAGCTCCTGTCTCCATTTTCCTACTGGCTGTGAGCCAGGGCCTGATATCTGTTCCCAGAGGCCACCTGCCTTCCTTCTTGCTCCCCTCCATCAAAGCGTCAAGTGTATCTCAAGTCCTTCTTTTTTTTTTTTTTTTGCAGTACCGGGGATTGAACCCAGGGGCATTCTCCGCACTACACCCTGGGCCCTATTTTTTTATACTTTATTTTGAAACCAGGTCTCACGAAGTTGCGGAGGGCCTCACTAGATAGCGAGAGAGAGAGAGAGAGAGAGAGAGAGAGAGCTGAGGCTGGCCGCGAACCCAGATCCTCCGGTCTCCGCCTCCCAAAGTACTGGGATTATAAGTGTGCGCCACCACGCCCGGCTCAAGTCCTTCTCATACTCATGCAATTAGATCACACCCACCTGGGCAACCTCTGAATCTTACTTCAGCTGCTTTGGGACTTTATTTGCATCTTCAAAATCCCTTCACTGCAGCACACAGATTGGTGTTTTACTGAGATACCCAGGAACAGGAGTTCTAAGAGGGGTGTGTGTGGGGTAACGTAAGCTCAAGGTAGGACAATAATTAGGAAATTGTGGGACTTATGAGTGGTGAGAAATAGAGAGAACCAGTCCCCATGATGTCCCATACCAGAGGGGCTGCCACCCAGAAAACTGCCACAGGGTAATGAAAAGGAGCACTGATAGAGCTCACAGTTTTTCAAGATCAGAAATCTGTATTATGTGAAATCAATCAGAAAATCTTACAACTAACTTAAAACACATCCATTTTCAGACTAGGTAGTACCTTCAGACCACCAGTTGGGAACTGACTCCTTAATCCAGTCAGTTGGAGTACCCTCATGTTTACAGTTTTGTCTATGTCCACCACTCTGGGATGTCCATTTTGAGCACCATATAGCGCAGCTGTTCACCAGTTCCAAAGTGTTTTCCACAGAAAGATGGTCTTCAGAGATTAACAAAGTCTTATTTAAGCACCTGCTTTAGGGCTTCTCCAGATGGTCCTAATGACATTGCTTCTCTGTTCTATTACAGAGAATCTGCACAAACTGTCCCCAGAATAGCTGTTTTCAGGTTGCTGTCTGTCTGCTTGCTCTATTAGATTGCTAACATGAAGAAGCAAGAACCGATCATGCCTTATTTGAGTTAATATCCTCTTATTTGAACTAATTGCCTGGACGTGCTAAGCAATTATTTCTTGAATAAACAAAAGGAGTTCTACTACACTGTGCACTCTCTATGAGCTCCAACACTGCACCTGGCATCCTGGGTCTACTTTGAGAATGCCTTTGAGACCACAGGAGAAGGCTGTTTACTTGAGAGTCTAAATATGGAAACTAATCAAACAATGGAACAATTCTTAAAAAGTCTTTTGAGTGGACTTTAAAACAATCATTATTAGAATATCTGAAACATGGAGGTGTGGTCTGTTGATCTGCAAATGAACCAGTAGTGTTGTCACAGGGCACAAGGTAGGTACAAGCAGGATGGGTGGAGTCAGGTAGGTGGAGTAGGTTGGAAGGAGCAGGGTGGGTTGTAAAAGAAGGTTGCTGGAAATTCAGTAATGATAACTTCTAATCATTTTATATTTCAACAGATAAGAAAGGCACTGATCTAGAATTATGTAGACATTCTACATCCTACTCCTTAATCCTTATAATTTATATTTTATAGTGATAAGGAAAGGCCTTCATTGTGGTTTCTACCAGTGTGATATATCAGTGTGGTTTTATACTGATAAGGAATGTTTTTCTTGGATTGTTGGCACAGACTGTTTCTATTTGAAGTATTTTTTTTGTAAAGAATAAGATTAATACACAGGGTCCAGGAATCACTGAAAACCAAATAACCACAGTCAAGATATAAAACTGCATAGTTGCTCTAACCATTACCTTACACTGCAAAGAATAGTTTATTTTATATATGGGATTTGTTTTTCATGCCTCTCCTGATTTAAGAAAAAGAGCTTGCACAATTCAGTATTGAGTAAATTGACTGTTTCTAAAACCTTTTATTTGGGAAGAGTATTTGTTCTGTTTTGCTTTCCCCCACCCCCACTTTTAATGTTTAAGCCCAGGAAGCAAGAAGAAACAATTTCACTGGAAAAAATACATATATTTGAGATGTGCATCAAAGGACAGTACCCTACCATTCATCCCTGACAAACTTCACCAATCTCATTTCTCCCTCTGAGCCCTTCTGGTGTGTGTTTGAGCTCAACTCTCTCCTTTGCTGAAATTTTTATGTGATGTTGACAAGAAGGAAATTAAATTAACATTAGAAACATAATTTCATGAAACTACTCAGCAATAAAAAAGAACAAAATAATATCATTTACAGGAAGATGGAAGGACCTGGAGAACATTATGTTAAATGAGATCAGCCAATCACAGAAAGAGAAGGGCCATATGTTTTCTCTAAAATGTTCAAGCTCGGGAGTAGTTGGGATACAAAAGGGACTCCAGACAATGGTGGAGAAGCCTCAGTGGAGCCAGGGAAGTGGTCTAAGGGAAGGGGAAGGGGAAGAATGAAGTTCATTAATGGAATTACTACCATCGACCATGTGTACATATGAGAATATACCAATGTCAATCTCACTACTCTATATTGGAAGAGGGGAGGGGAAATGGGGGGGGCACCAAGTGCTGTGTATATGTATGTTATTGTTAACTTGATTTTCATTGTGATGTGAGATTATAATGCACCAATAAAAGCACATTAAAATTTGGATAAATTTTTACATAATATTTACATAATTAGTGGATGGCTATAAAATATGTATTATGATTCAGGAATATCCACTAATAATACATATACTATATTTCTTGAAGCTCTGAGTTTCCATATGGTAGGAGCTACAGGGAAAAGAAACTTAAAACCACTCCACTGACTTATTTTATCACAAAAAATTGAAACAAGATGTAAAAAATAATAAAACATAGTCACTAACACTGCTTTTTTAAAAAAAGTACTAATAATATGTTTAGGGAGAGCAGGGTGGCTATATTTACATTAGTAAATTAGTTAATACTAAGTAGTTTTTCATTTTTATCTTATCCTTCTTTAAATTTAATTTAATTTAATTTAACTTTTTTGTGGTACTGGGGATTGAACCCAGGGGCATTCTACTTCAGCTACACCCTGAGCACCATTTTAATTTTTATTTTGAAGCAGGGTCTCACTAAGTTGCTGAGGGCCTTGCTAAACTGTCAAAGTCAATCACTATGCTGAGCACAAGAAGGAGGGAAGAGGGAGGGAATGGGGTGGGAACTGGGGGAGGGCTAAATGAGTAATGTGTGTGTGTATGCCTCTACCACCCTGAACCTCATCAAGATGTATGATTACAATGCACCAATAAAAAATAAAATAAATTGCTAAGGCTGGGCTTGAACCTGCTATCATCCTTTCTCGGCCTCCCAAGTATTGGGATTACAGGTGTGTGCCATCATGACCTGCTTATCATGTCCTTTATAATATGTACTTTATTTTGTGTGTGTGTGTGTGTGTGTGTGTGTGTGTGTGTGTGTGGTATTAGGGATGGAACCCAGGGGCCTTCTACTTCCAGGCTATACCCTTAGACCTATTTTTATTTTTTATTTGGAAACAGGATCTTTCTAGGTTGCAGAGAGCCTCACTGAGTTGCTGAGTCTGGCTTCGAACCTGCAATCCTCCTGTCTCAGACTCCAAGTACTGGGATTACAAGCATGTGCCACCACACCTGGCTGATATGTACTTCATGATTGCATTAATATGTTAGTGCCAATATATCAGTAGTACATTAAATAATTTGTAATTTATCAGTAAATATAGTAATAATTATTATGACCTATTTCTTTAAATTGATGAATGTGTTATCAAAAGAATTTGGAGATTGCATTTTTTGATGACAAGAGTAAGGGACAAGCTCTCCACTCTCTCCTATAATTCAGCATTGAAAACCACCTTATACTACAAGTCAAGTCCTAAAATTGTAACAATAGTGCCTTCTGTAATGAACACGTATATTTACTTTAGACCATTTCAAAACTGCAGGAGATTTCTGACTTTTGAAATAATACTTGTGTCTAAAGAAAATTGCAGATCTGAAAAAGCAACTTACTGTATGACTGCAACTACATGACCTTCTAGAAAAGGCAAAACTATTGAAACAGTATAAAACAAAAGCAAAAACAAAACCAAAACAAACAAACCTGGTTGCCAGGCTTTTAGGGAAAGGGAGAGATACATAGGTGCATATCTATGGCAGTGAAAATATTCTGTATGATACAGTGATAGTGGATGCATGTCATTATATGTTTGTCAAAACCCATAGAATATACAACACAAAAGAATGAAATCTAATGTAAACTATAAAGTTTGATTGATTAAAAAAATGGGTGCTTCAAAAATGCTATTGAGAAAATAAGGAAATAAGACAGACACTAGAAGAAAATATTCACAATAAATATATATAACAAAGGAATTCTATTCAGAATATCTGAAGAATTCCTATAACTCAATCATAGACAAAAATACATTACAAATGAACAAAAGATTCAAACACATGGTTCTCAAAAGAAAATATGTATAAGGCCAATAAACATTTAAAAATCTCCATTCAGAAAAAGTAAATGCAAATCACAATGAACTAACACTGCATACCTACCTGCTAGAACAGATAAAATGTAAAATACTGATATCAAACATTGGAGCAACTGGAACTCATATATGGTGGTGTGAGTATAAAATGCAACAACCATTTTAGGAAACAAGCAGTTTCTTAAAAATTTAACATACATTTACTCTGTGACCTAACAATTATACTTCTAGAATTTATCCAAGTTAAACAAAAACATATGTACACTAAAAGCCATATAAAATTGTTCATGGCAACTTTTTCAAAATAGTTCCAAACTATAAAACCTCAGATTCCCATTAATAGAAGAATGAATAAGCAATTTGTTTTTATTCCTACAATGGAATACTCAGCAATAATAACAGATTAAGCTACTGATATCTATAATAACATGAATTCTTCTAAAAGATGTTATGATGAATGGAAGATGCTGAAGATGATATATTGTATGATTTCATTATATGATATTTTAGAAGATGGAAAATATCGAATATTGGTAAACAATAGGGCTATTGTTTACTTCTAGGGGGGACTGCCTGGGCAAGGGCACAAGTGCCTGTGGGTTGATGGAAATGTTCTGTGTCTTGGAATCTATATAAATGTACACATTTTTCAAAATTATTGGACAGCACACACAAAAGTTAAATATTTTGTGTATTTATATTATACATCAATAAATAAAATTGAGAGGATTTATTTTTAAAGTAATCTTTAACCAGATTATACATGGAAGTATCTTTGGTAGTGGTGTTGGGGGGTGGGTATCGTGCAAATGGAGATGTGAGTGTGTCAATACTCTTCAGTGTGTCCTATCTCCTTGATTTTTTAAACCACTTTATTGAAGTATGATAGACATGTAAAATCCTGTACATATTCAATATATACAACTCAATAAATTGAGGGATAAGTATATACCTGTGAAACCATCACCACCAAAGTTATAGATATCCATCACCTCCTAGAGTTTTCTACCATCACCTTAATTATTATTATTTGTGTGTGCGTGTGTATTAAAAACACTTAATATCTATCCTTTCAACAAATTCTGATTTTAAGTACAGCATTACTTAGGCATGGTTATAGGTACTATTCTGTGTGGTAGATCTCAATAGTTACTTTCAGGGTCCTTGGAATTAGAGACAGGGAACAGAAAGAGTTAGATAGGCTCACCCCATGCCAACAGGACACCAGAAGTTGACTTGATGGTTTTCAGTTTCATTTCCTGCCCTTATTTAGTGCTACACATTGTAATTTCACAGTTTAACAAATAGCAATGTGAGAAGCTGGCATTGGCACCAAGGCACAGGATTCCAGAGAGAAATGGTTGCAATAAAGTTGGGCGTGGTGGCACATGCTTGTAATCCCAGTACTTGGGAGGCTGAAACAGGAGGATTACAGGTTCAAAGCCAGCCTCGGCAATGTAGCAAGGTTCTCAGAAACCAAGTGAGACCCTTTTTCCAAATAAAGAAATAAAATTGGGCTGGGGACGTAGCTTGGAGGTAGAGTGCCTCTGGGTTCAATCTCCAGTACCACACACACACACATACACACACATACACACACACACACACACAGGCAAAAGAAATAGTTGTAATAAAAACAAATTAAAAGTAAAGTAGCACCTAAATGAAGTTTACAAGTACCATGCCTTTTAGGAATTAGTGGAAATAGGTATTATAGAGACAGAAAAATTTCACCTCCATCTTTAAGATCCTGGCAAGGTCTAGAATTAAATTGACAAGCTACATCACCAGAGGAAATGCATACTATGAGTTTTTGTGGCATGGGAGTCCTCATAAAGAAATGAAGACCCAAAGAAGCAGTTAGAGTCAGTTCCTCATATACTGAATTGGACAAATAATAGGAAGTTGTGAAGAAGCTGCTGGATTATGTGAGGAGGCCATAAAGACAACAGTTATTTCAACAAGGCCCCTACAGAGTTCTCTCCTTCTCCACTTCTTCCCGTTCTTGGAGATAAAAATGTTGCCTGGTCTTCTAGTGTAGGGAGCATGTCTTTCACAGGAGACTTTCAACTTCTTTTAAGAAACAGCAGGGTGATCAAAGTGATCTCTTTGTGCTTGCTGTTTTTCAAGCATCTTTAACTTAAATAGTCAATATGATGCAAGAATATGTTTTAACCCCCCCCAATAGTTACATCACAAGATTGAGACACAAGATTTAAGCTCTGAATAGAAACCAAGTCTATTTCATGTCCTATAATTGAATGAAAAATAAAATCAACGATATTGAAGGCAAAATGAGAGGTTTTGTTTTTAACAGCATGCTAACATAAGAGTGGAGAAAGTTTAAGTGAAAACTAATTATAGTAGTAACTTACAATAAAAGTTTGTTGAATGTGCACCTTTGCGCAGGTGCAGTTAGTAGGACGATCCAGTGATGACTATTGTGAAGGGATTATTTATACCTGTATGAACTTATTAAATCTGTATTTTCTAATGGCTATATTTTTCTATCATTTTGCCCATTTACTATCACAACATTTTGTATGGACAGAATTAAAACAGAAATCATAAAGATTTTAATTAATTATAGAATCCAATTTTATTGATTATTGGCTGAACGTTGAATCTAGAATAAGAATTGTGAATCTTAATTCTAGATTGTCATCTGTTTATATTCACATATTTGGGGAAGGGGAAAAAATCCTATTAAGTACATCAATTGCAAAACATATTCCAATTTCTTGAATGTGAAAAGGTATCTTAGAATCCAGGAGCTATGGTCTGGTCCTGTGCTAAATACTTTTTATGAAAGTGGTCACAATGAATCCTCACAATCATCTTATGAAATAGGGATTATCTTTCCTGTTTATTAAGTATCCTATCAGGATAAGACTTTGCCAAGATCATATGGTTGATCATTGCTAGGACTACATTGGAGCCTCAGTCCCCCTGACTCCAATCCCTGCAATCCAGAAGCGGAGATCATTCATTATGTAGTGATCACATCATCCCTGGCTTCTAGGCCATATGAAGGAAAGACCTTATTTTGCTTGCTGTTCCCACTTCAGTGATTTCTGAGGCTGCCCTATGGCTTATCTTTCCGAGTCTATCTGACCTGAAACAAGATTTAAATAAGAGAAGACCAGGATGCATGAATAAACACCAGAAGATAATGGAGAGTAGAAAGATCAGAAGACCTTACAGAACATTTCAAATCCTCACAGGCCAATTTGAGCAGTGCATGGAACCTTATTGCTTTGCAGATGCCACCATGAAATAACACCGTTCCTTTTCACAGTCTAGCTCCAGTCCATCTGTGGAGCAGCAGAAGCTTTCGCTCAAATTATCTTGGGAGCTTTAGACCTTCAATGGCTGACCCAGTTCCTCATTACATAGTCTCTGTGAGAGAAAGTGACTCAGCTAAGGGTACAGAGGGTCTCTTTGGTAGATCTGGCAGCAGTATTCAGATTTTCTAATCAGTTATCATAAGCAAGCCATAATCACTACAAGCTTTTGAATATTTATTATGTGCTAGGCCTTGTATGAATAGTTTCACACATAATTTTAACAACAACCTTGTAAGGTTGGTGGCATTGTTATCCCTGCTTTATAGATGAGGAACCTGAGGCTGTGAGACGTTAATTATTTACCCAAGGTCACTCATATAGTAAGTGGAGAAGCAGGATCAAATCTAGGCTTGTCTGACTCTAGAGTCCATGGTCTTCTACTCTTAACTTCCATTTTATATCATGATCAATTGCATCATTTGTCTACTGGTTCAATTGGTTCTATTTTCAATTGCATCAGCTGTCTATTGGTTTTGTTTATAAGGCATCTCTTTCCCGTTTCACCAAAGTAGTTGACCACACATAAGGATGTGCTGATATTGACCACTACTGTATCATGTTTCCATTTTATTAACCATCTACATTTTCCTACAAAATATAAATTAAACATTAGGATATTAGCACCTGTCCAAATAGCATATACTTTGGCTAATATGCATTATATTTTAAATGTCTGGTATTTATTTACCATCAAGGATGAAAATATTTTCCCCTTCTATTAAGTAGCAATAACCTAAGCTAAATAGTATCCTCTCTTAGCTAGTGAGTACATTACCATATTTGCCCTTCTTTTTCCCATTCATTTTGCCAGTTCTGTGTCAATTCATTAGTTTGAGAAACACCCATTCAATAAGCAATTGATTTAGGTCAATTAATTTCTCCATAGAACATTCAGTAATTTCCATTGCAGGCCTGGAAGCCCACACTGTTTAGAGACAGAGACAAAATTTATTTTGCAATTGGCAATGCTGTGTTTTACAATATGAAATAAATATTTGTTCTCCCTCTTTTTCCTGGTACACATCTCCTAAAACCTTTGAAATCTCTGGATGATAGGGATGTCTTTTACATGCTAATGAGATGACTGGTAGCTGGGGATGGGGTCTAATTGCCAAAGAGATCAGGGTGTGCTTAGAGGGTTGGCATTTACAGCCCACACTCCCACTGCTGGAAGGTTGAGTTGACCACCAATGGCCAACAATGTAATCAATCATACCTATATAATGAGACCTCAAAAAAACCCTAAAAAGACAAGATTTAGAGAAGTTTTAGGTTGGCAAACATACCCACATGCTGGGAGGGAGGGGGAGGGTGGAGTCCAAATCCACAAGGACAAGCACAGCTCATGTACTTAATGCCTTTCCAGACCTTGTCTTATATAGGTCTTTATCTTACTATTCATCTATATTCCTTATTATACACTGTATTCATAAGCTGGTAAAGGTAAGTGGTTTCCCTGAGTTCTACGATTAGCTCTAGCAAGTTAATTGAGCCTGAGGAACGAATTGTGGAATCTTTTATATCATACAACTTTGCTATATGATTTTGAAATTGCCTTAATTTCTGCCATGAGATCTGCTTTAACACCTTTACTTGAAAACTGTCACTGTGATGGAGCATTTGAAAGGATTCCCAAAGGAGAGTCTGGTATATTACAGTCTAGTGCAAGGGTCAGCAAACTATGACCCCCAGGTCAAATTCTATTTGCCAACTATTTTGTATATAATGTTTTATTGGCTCAGCAACTTATAAAGATCCTATTTCAAAATAAAAAAATAAAATAGGGCTGGGGGATGGGTAGCTCAGAGGACGAATGCCCCTGGGTTTAATCCTAAGAGAGAAAGAATGAATTAATTGAATAAAGGAAGGAAGGAAAAGAAAACAAAAGAAAGAAAGAAAGAAAGAAAGAAAGAAAGAAAGAAAGAAAGAAGAACGAGTTTTATTGAGACATAGTCACGTTCACTTGTTTATATATTATCTATGTCTGAGTTGAATAGTTGTGACTACAACTGTATACTTCACAAAAACTAAAATATTTTCTCTGTTAGTTAGCTTTCCATCACTATAACTAATACTTGAGATAATTAACTTATAAAGAGAAATGGAGAGCCGGGTGTGGTGGAACACACCTGTAATCCCAGCTACTTGGGAGGCTGAGGCAGGAGGATTGCAAGTTCGGGCCACCCTGGGAAACTTAGTGAGACAGTGTCTCAAAATAAAAAACTAGAAAGTACTGGGGATATAGCTCAATGGTAGAGCATTCCTAGGTTCAATCCCAAGTACTACACACACAAAGAAAGTAAAAGTTTTATTTGAGTCCAATTCAAGAGGTCCCAGTCCCTGATCAATTGGCTCTGTTGCTTTGGGCCTATGGCAGCACATCATGGTAGGAGCATATGCATGACAGGGCAAAAGCCACTTACCTCATGGCCAGGAAATGAGAGAGAGAGAGAGTGAGAGAGAGCGAGAGAGAGTGAGAGCGAGAGAGAGCGAGCGAGAGAGAGAGAGAGTAAGAGAGAGAGAGAAGAGGAAGAGACCAGGGTCCTACAATCCCCTTTGACATTCCAATGACCTAAAGATCTACCACTAGACCTCACTTTTAAAGGTTCCCCCATCTCTAAATAGCAACAACTGGCAACCATGCCTTTAACACATGCACCTTTGGGAGACAGATCCAAACTACAGCACTACCTGACCCTTTACAGACCCCTGGCCGAGTGGATCTGCGGTCACTTCAGGATTTCACATTGAATTACAGCAAAATGGGCATCCTCTTTGCTGCTTCATGAAGATACCATCATTAAATGTTGGTGTGCACTGAGTTGCTAGTGTACGAAAAGCATTAACTACCAGTGGAATACAGAAGCATAAGATTTGCTCTCTGCCTCAAAATAATATTCAATAGTGGATCCCTTTTTCTAAGAGGAGAAAGGATTTTTTATATACCCCTTCCCACTGATATTATTTTCTTTGAGAAAAGAATCCAGCTATTCCTAGTCATTGTAATTCATGACATTTATACAGCACCATGCAGCATACACAGCATGCCTGCAAATAATTTTATTGAATCCAGAGACCAGGATCGTTGTTTGCTTTCCACACTTGGAGTGGGAGGAGGGGTAGAGTGAGTCAAAAGCTATAAATGAGCAAAAGTTTCCCTAAGCACAAAACAAAGTAGAATAGTTCCTTTACTATGAACCAAAAAGTGGATAAAGATGTGGCATAAACAATGAGGATTCACTAAAAACCATTATCGTGACCATGATTCATGGCTGTGTGAAAAATTTAAGCAAAAATTCCTTCACCTCATAGTCAAATTTCTCAAATTTATGACTCACTCATCATTCCCTTCTATCATTGGGAACTAAATCAAATATTCAGGTTCCATCATGTTTGGGATCTCTCGGGTCCTAATTTATCATTTCTCCCTTTAAAAGGCCTTCAGGGAGAAGGAAATATTTTGATGGATGATACACTTTGATCTTTCCCAAACAGCATAGCATCATTCTGCTTCCTGTGAGGAATAAGGATTGTTTTCACTCTACATGTAAGCCTTTAAGACTTACTCATTAACACTTTTGACTATTTAATTGACTTCTATATGATGTAGTTTACAATAATAGCATCGTCAAAAATGTATAGGGCTACCACATAAAACTAGAGGAAGAAAAACTGTCAAAAGAGGTTTAAAAAACACCTCTATTAACATGGATATACTGCAATCTTTAAAGCTGCAGAGCATATTACAGATAAATGGACATGATTTATTGTGTTTCGTAGCTTGGCCACATTCTCATGTTACTGTGATTAATTCTCTTAAGGTAGGATAATTCTGACATCTAAAAGTGTGACTTGGTTTTTAAAATCCAAAACAGAATGTGCTTTCTTGCTTATATGCATTAAGAACAAATTTTCCAATAGGTAACATAGCTTTGATTATCATCAATTTAGTATTAAAAGCACCTTTATGTTTCAAATTTTAGTATAGACTGCATATGTATAAATTTTATTTGTCACATATTTTTTGTATAAACATATTTTATATGTAAAATATGACATATTATATATATAAATATGATACAAATAAAATTTATATATAGTACATATTAAATTAAAACATGTGTTCATATTTTTATATGAACACATTTTAATATATATAAAATATATTTAGTTATAAGGATATTACTATAGTTCAGTTTTTACACATAGTAGGGCAAGATAATCTACACTTTTATAGGCACAATTGGTTGCTTACACAATATTTATTTCTTTCCCTAAACTTCTTCCTTCCTTCTAGAGTTCAGATTCTGTTTGGATAACTCTCCCCTTTAATAGGGTCACTTGCTTTGGGGCAGAATGGCAGCTGATTAGTTTAATTATGTGATTTATTTAGATGGCATGTGAGGCAGGCCGAGTCATGAACAAAAACCTGCTAGAATGATCTCTGAGATAGTTCTTTGCTATTTGAAAACTTTATAAGGTAGAATTCATTACTGGACATTTCCAGTGTCTACATGGGACAGCTGAAACTCTGACAGTCACCTTGAGATCCCAGGCGAGAAGCCAGGGGAGGACAACAGGTTGGAGATGGCACGGGAGGAAGTCCTGGTCATGACATGATGAGCCATAGGAATCATCAGTTCTGGAGTTAAGCTGCCAAGACAATTATTGTTTGAGGAAATAATTTACCTTCCTTACTATTTAAATTAATGTGTATTGAGGTTTTCTGTGACTTTCAGCCTACAGCAGCCTGACTGATGCACACCTGGTAGTCAAGGTGGTATTTAACTATTGGGGAGTTATTCTCAAGACAATAATGTCAATCGTTTACAGGGAAATGGAGGGAACTGGAGAACATTATGCTAAGTGAGATTAGTCAGTCACAAAGAGCGAAAAGTAGGATGTTCTCCCTAATATGTGGAAGCTAGGGAGAATGGGACTTAGAAGGGACTCCAGACAAAGGAGAAAACTTTAGATGAGCAAGAAGGGGACCTAACTGAGGGAGATGGGAGCAGGGAAGAGGGAAACCCACTAATGCACACGATGTATATACACAAATTTATCAGAGTCAATCACTATGCTGAACACGAAAAGGAGGGAAGGGGGAGGGAATGGGGTGGGATTTGAGGGAGGGCTAAATGAGCAATGTGTACATGCATGCTTCTGATACCCTGACACTTATCAAAATGTATAACTACAATGCACCAATAAATGAATATAATTTAAAAAAATAAAGGAGGAAAGTAGCCAGGCTGTCACTTTTCAAAATGTTGTCATAACTTCCTAATGAGTATCCATTTACTTTACATTAGGGAATCTAGGGAGCACCTACTGTGTCCTGGGTGCTGTGCTCCTACGGTTGTTCCTCTTAACTGAGCTGATCGTCCAATGAGAAGATATTCCTCTATTGTGACAAGTTCTTCCTTAATTAAAGAATGATTGAAGCAAGTAGCAGACTTTTTCACAAGTACTGACACTTGATTAAGAACTAGAATATTGACAATTACAAAACATCAATGAAAAAATGAGAGTTATAGTCCATATTGTGAGAGTATCTTGCTAATTATTAAGCAGTCAAAAATGTGAAAGATTCTTACTTAAATTAGTTCACTTTGTTTTAAATCTTAAAAAGAAGCATATAAATCTTAGAAGCATATAAATCAATATAATATCTTTATACAAGAATGGATATGTTATATTTATTATACATCCATATATACCTCCAAATAATGTATAAAATGTGCACATTCATAGACCAAATCCTCACAGTAGAAAAGATGGCCTATTCAACAAATAGTGAACTCTTCAATATATAAGACCCCCAAATCTCGGGAAAAAAACCTGAGAATCAATAAATGGAATAGTATCAAATTAAAATGCTTCTGCACAGCAAAGGAAATAAGAATATGAAAAGAAAAACTACAAAATAGAAGAAAATCTGCACAAGTTACTCCTCTGATAAAAGACTAATATCTAGAATATGCAAAGAACTTAAAAAACTTAACACTAAAAAGCAAATATCCAATAAGTAAATAAATAAATAAATAATAAAAGCAAATAACCTAATCAAGAAATGGGCAATTGAACTGACTAGACACTTCTCAAAACAATACAAATGGCCAATAAATATATGAAAAAAATGTTCAACATCATTAACAATCAGGGAAGTGCAAATCAAAAATACACTGAGATCCCCTCTAACCATTAGGCTTGAGCATTAAACAGATACATAAAGACATGTGTGTACACATGGAGAAAGTCTGAAAGAACATATTTCAAGCTATGAGCTCTTCTCTGAATGTGAAGTCATGAAGGTCAGTTGAGGAAGACAGAGATAGGCAGCATTAGAGGAGATGAAATCTATTGACTTGCTATAAAAAGTACAGATTCCTTGTAATATATAATACATTACTTATGTATGTATAGAAAAGTCTTTAAGCATAGGAGCCTTAAAAATGTTCATACCATTTCACTCTTTCTTTTACTAATTCATCATATAAAAATCAACATAAATATGAAAAAATTTACATACAAAGATTTTATACAGAATTATTTATAATAGAAAATATGTAAAACAGCTTTATAATCATGGTAGATGCCTATTATGAAATATTAAGCTATAGGAATTATCCAAAATAAATCAGGAAAAATTCAGGATGCAATTTAAATATACACATATATCTATATCTATATATAATACACATACATACATACATATATGTCATTATCATAGTCATATAAAAAAGCTAAAAGTTTTGAAAAATATATGCCAAAATGACACTCATCTCTAGGTGCATATGGCTTTGGATGCATTTTGTTGTTGTTGTTTTATTTACAATTTTCTGTATTTCCTACAATGAGTCTAACTCTTTCTTTTATTTATTTTTTTGGTTACTAAGGATTGAACTGAGAAACTCTCACATGCTATGCAAGTGCTCTATCACTAAGCTATATAATAAGCATTTTAATTTTTTAAAAATTTTGTTTGTTTTTGAGATAGGGTCTCACTAAGTCATCCAGGCTGGCCTCAAGCTTGTCATTCTCCTATCTCAGCCTCCTGAGTAGCTAGGATTACAGGTGTGGGTCACCTTGCCTAGTGAATCTAACTTTTACAATTAAAAACAATCTATGCCAATTTCACTTATAAATATAGATTTTCAAAATAAACAAGATATTAGCAACTCAAACTAAGAAGTGCAATAAAAGAAAAAGATTTATCAGTAGCAGGCAGAGTCCACCCCAAGAAGAACCCATTTTTCAAGTATGTTTTAATAATAGGATATATAACTATTCTTTACTTGCTGAACAGTATATTCCAGAAACATACAAGCATAAATGTCTTATTTAATGGTCAGGTAGTGGAAACAAAACATGAGGATGCTTATTGTCACCACTGCCATCCAATATTGAACTGGAGGTAGTAACCAATGTAATAGGACAAGTATTTGTAAAAGAAGAGGCAGTCCTGTAATTATTCTCTGATATTTTCATCATTGACCTAGAAATTATAAAGTGATATAGAATCCCCTTCATAGACTCAGACAGAAGCTTCTCCATTTTATACAACAAAAACGCCACACTTATCTGTAGAGGTACATATATTTTCTATTTCCTCTCCTGTTCCTGTTTCTGATCCTAGCAAAGACCAAAATCTCCACTCAAGCTCTGGAGTCTCATTTCTTCTCTTCCTCCAAGAACTTTATTCATACATTTTTTTCTTTTTCTTTCCTGCATCTTTGACTTCTTTCTTTCTGCTAGATTATTGACTCATTTCAGGAAAGATGGTCTGATATCTAAAATCAACAGCAAGAAATCCTTCCTTGACACCTCTTCCCATGCTCTTTATGTTAACATAAATTCCTTTCCACATTGCAGCAAAACCCATTTAAAGTGTTAATTGGCTGCTTTAGCTATCTCTACTACCTTGTCTTCCATTACTGCTCAGCCCATTTTGACCTGGCTTTTACCCCAACAATCCACTGAGGCTGATTTTATTGATATCATCAACTCTACTTCCTC
This sequence comes from Glis glis, assembly GCA_004027185.1. Taxonomy (NCBI): domain Eukaryota; kingdom Metazoa; phylum Chordata; class Mammalia; order Rodentia; family Gliridae; genus Glis; species Glis glis. Next base: position 21,166 of record PVJS01003517.1, on the reverse strand, counting down.
TTTCCCAATCTTGCAAAAAATGTTTATTTTTTCTTTCTGAGATGGCATCTTCATAGGTTGCCCTGGTGGTCTCAAACTCATAGGCTCAAGGAATCAATCTGTCTCACTCAGCCTCCCAAGTAGCTGGAACTACAGGCATATACCACTGTGCCTGGCTTCTCAACAGCTTTTGCTGGAGTTATTCATGGAGAACTCCCCTTAAAATACCATGCTCTCTTGTCTTCTGTAACATCACTCTTTCTGCTCTTCCTCTGTCTCAGGATCCTTCATTATACAACCATCTCTACCTGACATCTAAATGCCACATTGACTCAGAGTTTGGTTGTGAGTTCTTTCTTCTGTAATTGTACTACATCCCTACATTATCTCATGTAGTACTATGCCATCAAATTCTATATAAATGCTTCTCAATTTCAAGTTTATGTTTGCAGGATTGATTGTTCTCCTGAGCTTCAAACTCTTGCATACAACTATGCATTTGACATATGTACTTGGATGTCGACTATGCATTTCAAAATAAACATTTCCCAAGCACAATTCTTTTTTATTTTATTTTTATTTATTTATTGGTGCATTGTAATCATATATCTTAATGAGTTTCAGGGTAGTAGAAGTATACATGCATGAATCGGCCAATTAGCCCTCCCCTAATTCTCACCCCCTTTTTCTCCCCTTTCCCTCCTTCATGCGCTCAGCATAGAAGTTGAATTTGATAAGTTTGTGTATGTAAATCCTGTGTGTTAGGGTGTTTCCCTCTTTCCCCCTCCCATCTCGCTCATTTAGGTCACCTTCTTTACTCATTTAAGGTATTTTCCATCTTTGTCTGGAGTCTCTCCTATGCCCTATTCTCCCTAGCTTCCGCATATTAGGGAGAGCATCTGACTTTTCACTTCTTGTGACTGACTAAACTCTCTTAGCATAATGTTCTCTAATTCCATCCATTTCCCTGCAAATGACATAATTTTGTTCTTCTTTATGGCTGCATAAAATGCCATTGTGTACATATCCCATAGTTTTGAAATCAATTCATCTGTTGATGGATATCTTGGCTGGTCCCATAGTTTGGCAATTGTGAATTGTGCAGTTATAAACATAGGTACGCATGCATTAGTCTGGTAGTTTGGTTTCCATTCTTTTGGGTAAATACCTAGAAGTGGTATTGCTGGATCATATTGTAGTTTCATTCCCAGTCTTCTGAGGATCCTACACATGGTTTTCCAAGGTAGTTTCACTAATTTGCAATCCCACCAACAGTGTATTAGAGTTCCTACTTCTCCATCTCCTCACCAGCATTTGTTATTGTTTGTGTTTTTAATGATTGCCATTCTAATTGAGGTAAGGTGAAATCTCAGAGTGGTTTTTATTTGCATCTCTCTGAGTGCTAATGATGTTGAGCATTTTTAATACATTTATTGGCCATTTGTATTTCTTCTTTTGTGAAATGTCTATTTAGTTCACTTGTCCATTTTTGATTGGGTTGTTTTTTTTTAGGGGTGAGTTTCTTTAGTTCTTTGTATATTCTAGATATTAGTCCTCTATCAGAGGAGTAGCTGGCAAAAATCTCCCATTCTGTTGGCTCTCTGTTGAGGTTCTTCATAGTTTTCTTTGCTGCACAGAAGCTCTTCCGTTTAATGCAATCCCATATATTGATCCTCTTTTAAACTTCTTGTGCCTTTAGGGTCTTGTTGAGGAAGTTTTGCCTGTGCCTATGTGTTAAAGAGTTGGACCTATGCCCTCTTCAGGTAGCTGCAAGGTCTCTGGTCTAATTTCCAGTTTGTTGAGCTATCATGAATTGACTCTTGTGCAGGGTGAAAAAGTGGGGTTTATTTCCATTTCTCTGCATGTGGTTAACTAGTTTTGCCAACACCATTTGTTGAAGAGGCTATCTTTTTTCCAGTGTATATTTTTGACCTTTTTGTCAAAAATAAATTAGTTTAAGTGTGCAGATTTGTTTCTGAGCCTTCTATTCTGCTCTATTGGTCTATGTGTCTGCTTTTGTGCCAATACCATGCTGTTTTTATTACTATGACTCTGTAGTATAGTTTGAAATCAGGTATTGTGATGCCTCCTGCATGGTTCTTGTTGCTGAGAACTATTTTGGCTATTCTGGGTTTTTTGTTGTTCCAACTGAATTTAAGGACTGATTTTTCGATGTCTGTTAAGAATGACCTTGGTAATTTAACGGGTATTGCGAATCTGTAGATCATTTTTGGAAGAATGGCCATTTTGATATTTATTCTGCCTATCCAAGACCATGGGAGGTCTTTCCATCTTCTAAGATCTTCTTCAATGTCTTTTTCCAGTGTTTTTTAATTTTCCTTGTAGAGGTCTTTTACATCCTTGGTTAGGTTTATTCCTAAGTGCTTTATTGTTTGGGGGGATATTGTGAGTGGAAATGTTTTCTGGATTTCTTTTTCAGTGGATTTATATAGAAAAGCTTATAGAAAAAGCATATAGAAAAGCTTCTGATTTTTTAAGATTGATTTTATATCCAGACACTGCTGAATTTGTTGATCAGTTCTATAAGCCTTTTGGTTGAGTTTGTTGGGTCTTCTAAGTATAATATCATGTCATCTGCAAATAGAGATAGTTTCAGTTCTTCTTTTCCTATCTGCACTCCTTTGATTTCCTTCTCTTGCCTATTGCTCTGGCTAGAGGCTCTAGTACTATATTGAAAAGTGGACATCCTTGTCTTGTTCATATTTTTAAGGGGAACTCTGATAGTTTTTCCCCATTCAATATGATGTTGACTGTGGGCCTATTGTATATTGCCTTTATGCTGTTGAGGTCTGTTCCTTCTATGCCGATTCTCTGCAGTGTTCTTATCATGAATGGGTGTTGGATTTTGTCAAATGCCTTTTCAGCATCTATTGAAATGATCATCTGACTTTTGTCTTTAGTTCTGTTTATGTGGTGGATTTCATTGATTGTTTTTCATATGTTGAACCAGTCTTGCATCCCTGAGATGAACCCGATTTGGTCATGGGGTATGATTTTCTTGATGTGGTTTTGAATGTGTGTTGCTAGTATTGTGTTTAGAAGTTTTGTGTCTAAGTTCATCAATGATATAGGCCTATAGTTTTCTTTTCTTGAGTTGTCTTTATTTGGTTTTGGTATTAATGTGATGTTGGCTTCACAGAATATATTTGGGAGAATCCCATTTTTTTCTATTTCATGGAATAGGTTGAGGAGTTTTGGAATTAATTCTTTTATAAAGGTTTTATAAAATTCACCTGGGAAACCATCTGGACCTGGGCTTTTCTTTGATGGTAGGCTCTTTATTGCTGCTTCAATTTCTTGGATTGCTATTGGTCGATTTAACTTTTTTATATCTTCTTGATTCAACGTAGGAAGGTTGTATGTGTCTAGAAATTTGTCAATTTCTTCTAGGTTTTCCATTTTGTTGGAGTATAGTTTTTCAAAGTAGTTTCTGATAATCCTCTGGATTTCTACACTGTTGGTGGTAATATCACCTTTTTCATCTCTTATTTTAGTAATTTGGGTTGATTCTCTCTTTTGGTCAGGTTGGCTAGTGGTTATCTATCTTGTATATTTTTTCAAGGAACCAGCTTTTGGTTTTGTTGATTTTTGTATTTTTTTTCTCTACTTCATTGATTTCTGCTCTGATTTTAATAATTTCCTGGCTTCTTTGTTGGTGGCCTGCAGAAGCCACAATGCCAGCAGCTGCTGGTGCAGTCTGACCAAGATGGTGCCGCTGCCACTTCTGCCAATGCAGCAGTTCAGGTCTGTGTTGCACGTGGAGCGAGTTGCTGCTTGCCTTCACTCCTGCTATTCTGCAGTTGCTGGATTCACAACAGGTCACTGGCATCTCCATTGGTCTTGTGTGGAAGCCACAATGCTGGTAGCTACCAGTACGGTCCTGCCAAGATGGCACTGCTGCAGCCACCATCGCCGCCGCCATTTGGTCTCAAAAGATGCATTTTCTAATATGCATAAAACATCATGTGAATTAGCAGGGTCCTAAGGAAGGCCTCTATCTGAAGGTGTTTACTTGATAGTTAAAAGAGTAAACAATGACTTAATCATGTGAAGAAAGTAGAAATTTGATTCAAGCATTGGGGAAACTTTTTGCCAAACCTGGAACATGGAAGCAATGTGGAAGAAGCCCTGACAATGCTGGGGAGGGAGACACAGGCAGGACAGCTGACATCTATAGAGTGTTTCTTGCAAACCAGGCATTGTTCTAAGTATGGTGCATGTATTAACTCATTCAATCCACATAACATACCTGGAAGGTAAGCGTTATTGCCCATATTTTATAGGGAAGAGACTAAAGACAAAAACCCATAAAGAAAAACTTGTCCAATGTCACACAGCAAGTGGCAGAATTTGGATCATAACCCAGGCCATTGAATTGAGCAATTTATAGTCTTAACCAGTAGGATATGCTGAGGCTAAATTATTGAGGTTTTTGAGAACTTCCTTGTCTGTTATTCTCAAAATAATCTATTTTAAAACTCCATTATAATTAGTAAGTAAATTTAGCAATGTTTCTGGATTAAAGTTCACATACAAAATACAGGTTAAAATTCAGATCTAAAATGCTCTAAAATACTAAACTTTATGAGTGACAACACAATACCACAGGTGGAAAATTCCATACCTGACCTTGTGTCACAGGCCACAGTAAAAATTCAGGCATACTAAAAGTAGTAAATAAAATCACTTTCAGGCCATGTGTATGTATGAGGTGTATATGAAATATAAATGAATTCTGTAGTTAGACTTAGGTCCTATCCCCAAGATATCTTATTATGTATATGCAGATAGTCTACAATATGAAAAAAATGGAAACACTTCTGGTCCCAATCATTTTGGATAAGGGATACTTAAGCTATACTTATGTTTTTATATAGCAGCAACAAAAAGCATATAAAAGGTTTTTTAATGCTATCATCATGTGCTCTAAAGCTGCTCTGTGAAGTCTGGAGGAGCTTTTTTTTAAGAAAACTCCTGTTGAGTTTTCTTAACTTAGGCCTTTACTGACTTCACCACAGTCATTCTCCAAAGACTAAAAGCAGGACAGAAGGTGGAAAGGGAAGATTCTGAGGTGTGCAGCAAGCTGCAGTCGTGAGTAAAGAAGAGAGAACTCCTTGGGACCCCGAAGGTGACAGCTGGGTTGTAAAGCACAGGAAGACCCCCCATGGGTCAGAAAAATGGCAGCTCACCTAAAAGCATAAAGAAACATTTTGAAGTTGCTAAGGGTGAGATCCTAAACCATGCTGATTAGAAAGTCCGAATTCCTCTCTTAGAACACTTAGGTCTATAGTGAGTTTCTTTCTATTTCACGGAATATATTGAGGAGTATTGGGATTAGTTCTTCTAAAAAGGTTTTATAAAATTCACCTGGGAAACCATCTGGACCTGGGCTTTTCTTTGATGGTAAGCTCTTTATTGCTGCTTCAATCTCTTTGATTGCTATTGGTCGATTTAATTTTTCTATATCTTCTTGACTCAACTTAGGAAGGTTGTACGTGTCTAGAAATTTGTCAATTTCTTCTATAAAATAAAGAATAAACAAATGCAATTTATCATGAAACACTATTTTAATGTGTAAGATCCTCAGGCCTAGTTTCACTTCCAGATGAAAAGGAAGTAGTTAGATGCTTGCCCCAGTCAATTGAATTGCCATGAATATGACAAGGAAGTTGAATTGGTGGCTTGAATACCATGAGCAATTGCTGAAATGGACAATGTTCTGGAGAAAGATAAAGGAAAAGAAAAGCATTTCCCTTAATTTGCATAATAACTGTATTGCTAGAAAATTGTTCTATATCAAAAATGGTGTAAAAAACTTTTAAATTTATGTGAAACCAAAAATTCTATTCCAAAATAATTATCAATAGCTTTCTCAGCTCCAGGACTATCTTTTGCAATGATAGAGAGTCATGCAAATCTTGGGAAATGTCTTTCTTATTCTGAATTGTCAAAATTAGCAGATCAAGCATTCTCAGCCTCCTTGCATGCAAGCAGTGTCCCCCAATGACTGTGTAACCAAACATCTCTACACATGTCTAAAATGCCCCATGAAGGGTTGTCCTATCTCTGTTCAGAACTCCTGGCCCAAGTCTTCAATATTATGATAGTGTTGAAGAAACTTGAGTTGCTACAGAACTGGATTCCTGAGTTTCCCCATGTGGATTTGTCTCATCTCACTTCTTAAAAATTTCATTAAACAGCAGCAAAATGTGCTCATATATTAAAAAAGAATGGCCTTTTGGAGATTTCCCTAGTGGCCTTGGAATTAACCTAGAAAATTTAACTCTCATTATGCATTTCAACATTTTTAATACCAAAAGGACGAGAGAAAGGGGGGCATAGAGGATACTTTATGGTAGGCAAAGTCAAAACCATTTGTTTAGAGCATTGGGAGAAATGCACAGCCTGCCCACAGCCAAGCCTGGTCAGACTTGTGTGTTTCTGAGTCAGGCCTGGGTTCACTCTTGCCAGAGCCCCTGTTGGACCTCACTTCCTTCTGGAAGCAGCAGTTTTAGGGATCAGCTAGCACCCAAGTACCAGTGGACAGGATATCCTTCCTTCTTTCCAGGATTACTGAGGACTTATACTGGGGAGGAGTCAGTGATGCAGCTTGTCCTAGGTCTAGTCAGCTGCTTCCAAATAGAGTTTTCAACATTTAGCATAAGAAATGTTATCAAGCATATCAGTATTTAATTATCAAGAGAATTTGTTACTTATTTCTCAGATACTTTGAGTTGGGATTTGTCCTTGGATTATGATAAACAGTAATTAGAAATACGCTTGATTTCAGGGAGAGTGAGCCCTAGGAAGTTTTAGTATTTGATGCAGGAGACTTGGGGGTGGGGAGAGGTGGTATATATGGCGGGAGAAATGCAGAGACAGAAAGGGAAATTGAGCTATTTTCTGACATGTAACCTTCTGGTAGACCTTAGGTTGCTTTGTTGGATTATAAGTATTTGGAAGAATTTTGATCTCGGAATGAAGGTCAGGTCTGAGGGGCTTTTAGATAATTAATAAAACAAAATGTTTTCTGAAATCTCTCCCATCTTCTACATGTTTCAGTCATGTAATATCACTCAGTTCCCTGAGATCAGTGTCTGCTTCATCTTTGTGGTGCCTTGACAGCGGATATAATTTATTGAATATGTAAAGGAATGAACAAATTTATTGTCAGAGCTGGGCATGGTGGCTCACGCCTGTAATTCCAATACTTGGGAGACTGAGACAGGAGGATTGCAGGTTTGAGGACAGCCTCAGCAATGTAGCAAGACTCTTAGCAATCTGGTGAGACCCTGTTTCAAAACAAAAAGTAAAAAGGGCTAGAGATGTTGATTGGAGGTAGAGTGCTCCTGGGTTCAATCCCAAATACCACACACACAAAAAAATTACTGTCAAGAATTGCCAAGATTGGGAGGATATTAACTCTTAACAATTGAAAGACAAAGGACACTTTCTGAAATTACTACCTAAGGGACAATGCAAAACAGAAATTTAAATTTTATTTTTTATTATTCCATTATAGCCATTAATTTAAAGAATAATAACATCCTTCCAGTTCTTAAAATTTTAATGAGCATCTAATATGTAGAAAGTAATGTACTAGTCCCTTGAAAAAATGAGATGAAACAGATGCAGCTCCTGTTCTTTGCATGGAACCTGCAGCCTGTTCGATATTTGGCATAAGATGTGATAAATTGTCCTTGTATTTCTTCACAATAATGATTCAAAAGAGAGAGGAAGAATCCTCAGGTCATGTAACACCTGTCTGACTGATCTCCATGCTGAGTGTTTTGAGGAAACCTCATTAGGAACTTGGAGGAAGGCGGCCTACAGTGGTGTCTGCGCATGTCTCTTCATCAGGCTCAACCCCAGTCCAGGTCTCCCTCAGGTCTCCTTCCTCCTTCCCACCTCGGTTTTAAACTTGATGACTTGAGAAGTGATTTTCTTTGTAACATTATCATACGCTCATATCCCCAATTCTCTGTGCCCATCACTGGCAACCATGGAAGAAAGGATTTTAATGGTGGTAGCTTTCAATTTCCAAGGGAAATTGCCAACTTCAGGATAAATGAGCACTGATGTCCTTGTGCCTGAATGAGGTCTGAAACCTTGACACAGTATCCCACTGCTCCGTGTTCCTTGAGAATCACAGAGTCATGGAACTTCATTGTTGGGGGGGGATCTTGGACCTCAAAGACTGATCTGCAGATTGCCTGCATCATAGCTACCCTTATTAAAGATGCAGGAAGGGGTACCCCATCCCAGGAACCTGCATTTTAAGATGCTCCCAAGGAGTTCTCTTGTACTAAAAACTTAGAGCACCCTCACTTTCCGGATCAGCACCTTGAAGCACAGTGAGCGCTAAGGATGGAGCAGTTAGTTCTGTAAGCGACTCTGGATCCAGTGTCTGCCCCCAGCCTGGTGTTCTTCCATGGTGCCACATTATATGGCTGTGAAATTCCAAAGAAAAAATTCAAATTCTCCCTTCTTCCACAAGTCCCCTTCCACTACATGGGCCTTGAGATAATCAGCAATTGTGAAGGATAAAAGTAACCCAATCCTATTTCCCTAGCATGTGCCAAATAGTTTTTCCCTGATGAAACACATATGAAATTTAAATTCCACATGTTTCCTTCCAAGACAAGAGAGCCCTGCATGCTGCGGAGTTCCACCTCTCCTGGAACCTGGAAGGAAAACTCTGCAGTGACCCTGTTGCAGTGGATAAGCAGCTGCTGGTCGTAGGTGATTTGTGGAACATGGCACGGTCACATCTTTGTGCAACCTACACATATTCTGGGTTTGCGAAGACTCCCAGGTAAATTGTAGCTTCTTGTCTTCTGTTGCCTCCATCTGCTCCATCCTCCCCAGCCAAAATTATGCCTCACGAACTCACAGATGTGCCCCGGAGTGGAAATGGTTGATACCAAGGCTGATGTATTTCCTTCCAGGGGCCCATTTCATGCCTCATGGAGACCAATACTTGCTAGGAACCAAGCTACATATTAAGAAATAGAACATTGTGCCTGAAGGATCCACAATCTACAAAGCCTAGGGACATTAGGAATCAACAGGACTAAGGATCTTCAGCCATCAGACAAGGGTGGCTATAAAGAGGTAAACGAGCCTCTGTGTGGACAAAGATAAGTAGGAAAGGTTCAACAGCCTGGAAGGCACCAAATCCACATCTCTTTACTGAGACAGGCCCTTCAGGTGACTGCCTCTGTGGGACTCCTGTGAGTCTGAGAACTGCTCAGACCTGAAGGGGTGCCACCTATACCCCCCCCGGGGGCAGTCAATGCTTGTCCACCAGGCAGGAATGTGATGGGGTGAGCAGATGCAGGGACCTTCAACTTATGTTTTGGGGATTGGTGTACTGTCTGTGTAAGTGTATTTGTTCTCATTCAGGGAAGAGCTTGATTCATATCTTGATATACTTAATAATTCCCATGCCATGCTAATTGTATATATTGTAGAAATGTTGGAGTGGATTCATGTTACTGCAGATAGCATATTGGTTGCTGTTTTTTAAAAGGGGATAATAGCCTCCTCTGTCTTAATTAGATTCATGGCAATACTCATAATGATAGTTAACATTTATTTAACAGTTTTTATAAGGGATTTACTTTGGCTAATATGATTCTCATAACCATCCTATGAGGAGAATGGAGTAATTATCCCCATTTTACACAGGATAGAAGTGAGGCACAAAAGGTTAAGTAAGACAGTGTGATTTAAACTTGGGTAATTGTAATCCAGAGCCCATGTTCTTAATCTACTATTCAACACAGCTTCTTTAGCTGCTCTGTTAATGTATAAGAAATTGTGGTAGATCGAACCTTGTTAATTTGCTCCTTTTTCAGTTAACTAATTAATTCATTCAATGAGCATTATTTAAGTATGGGTTCTATGTGAAACATTGTGTTTTGTTAATGAGATAAATAGGAGGACAGTTTCTGCCCTTAAGGATCTCACTTTGTGGGAGGGAGACATCTAAGTAAATGATAATAAGTGAAATGTGACAAGGAAAGCGCCTTTGATGTGTTTGGAGAGGACAGAAAGTGTCTGGGAGGAAGCCATTTTCCATCCAGGTTCTGAAGGGGAGAGGTTCAGCAGAGAGATAGACAAAAGGAGCCGCCCAGACAGTGTCAAGCGCTGCAGCATATAACATCTTGAGCTATTTTTTTGTGAGGGACACAGAACCAGTGCCCTACTCTCCAAGAGCTTAAAATTGAATGTGTGAAGTAGTTGAATCGACAAGTCAACAGTGAAAAGTATGCTCACAGCATCGATACAAATGGAGCTCTCCCAAAGTGTAGGGAAAGGAGGGCTTTATGTCCAGTTCTGCAAGGAGGGGAAAGCTGGGGACTTCTCCATGGAGGATCGGTTGGAATCATATTTGAAAAGATAAAAGTTGTTCAAAATGGAGAAGCAGAGGAATTAAACAGCGTGGGCTAGTTAAGGAAAAAACAGTCCAGGGTGAGCAGAAGCAACACATGTGGAGACTGGTAATAGGAGCCAAGGGATGTGGTGCCAATACTTGGAAGGCCTGAGGTGCCAAGTGAAGGGTTTTGAAAAAGTATTGTTGAAATGTAGATACCATTGGTAGAAAGTCAGTCATTCTACTTCAGTTGTTTTTAAAAACTTGCTTTTAGCCACAGAACGCTTCTTTAGATAAAGCCCTAATTATATAATAGTTGAGAATGGAGCCATGGTTGGCATGGAACTACAGGGGCCCAGGATCCAGGGTGCTTAGCTGCTCTGCAGGGTCCTGTGCAGCACAGATCAGAAGCACCCTCACATGCTACATCTGTGCCTGGAGAAGAGGATATTTTGAGCCCCATTCCTTGACTGATACATTAGACGCCCAGCAAGCACACTGGTATTACTCCTGGAAATAAGGTGACACCACTGGTGAGTTTGGCCTTCAGTGCTAGTATGATTTGTACCAGAAATGAGAGAGCCATTGACACCTGACCAGTGAGTAACTAAGCCACAGGGTTATACGAACATTGCCTAGGCAAGGAGCTCGGATGAATCGGTTCCCCTCTCAGAACGTTGCTGTCCCGAGACTGTTTCCTACTGAGTGGAATCCTGACGCTCCAAAGAGTTAACACAACCTCTGAGCTGCCTCTCCCTTTCCCACAGAGAAACTTGCCCACTGGGAGAATCTGGCTCCCTGCTGAGGATTCACTGCCAGAAAGTGAAATTAAAGACGCCACTGGATTTGTACACCTGGATACTCTCAGGAGAAAGGAGTGAGGGAAGGGATATCTCATTTTCAGAGCTTCCAAAAGCAAATCCTGACAGATCAGGAGAAATGATCATCCTGAAAGAAATAAGCCTGAAGAGGCCTGCGACTTGTCACAAAGTGACCCCCAAGAGGATATGTCAGGACACCCTGTTAAGCTTGAATTTCTGATAAACAACAAATAATTTTTGAGTGGAAGTATGTCTTAAATGTTGCAAGGGGCAAAATTACACTAAAAATAATGTTTATTTGAGATTCAAATTTAACTGGATGTTCTGTGTTTTTATTTGCCAACTCGTTCAACTCTACCCACAGGAGCCTGCGCATCGAGACGTGCCTTCTCCTCACCTGCCCTTGAAGAGAACTTCAGCCCAGTTTTTCATCCAGGGCCTCCTTTCCTTGAGCTCAAGCATAGCTGTGCCACAGTGGCAGATGGTCTCTCTAGCGACAGGAAGGGGCTGCACCCTCCAGAGCCCCATACTTCCCCATTTCCTTAGCCCACTCCTTTTGCAGTCCTAGCAGGTTGGTCAGAGGCCAGAGTGGGGGTTTCACTGAAGTTTGGCAGGGTAGAGGCTTAAAGAGACCTACCACCTGATGAATAAATGTTTATAGTAACCACATTCCCTCCTTGACTAGCTGGAGGGTTTCCATTGCCATGCACAAGCTGTTCGATTTTTCTTTAGAAGTAAGTTGTTGGTGCACTGCTGCAGCAAACAGAAAACATCTGTGGGAAGTCTGCAAACAGGAAACTTTGTAGGAAAAAGGGAGGAAAACCCACATTGACTGCTGACCCTGTTTTGTGCATGTTTGAAAAAGAAGACTGTAAGTTCAGTCACACCCTCAAGTACACGTATAAGCCAGGTCCAGAACATGACAAAGGCTGAGGGCACCAGCAGGCTTTGGGCCCATGTCATCTTTCCTATCTAAAAAGGGTGCACTGAAGAGAGGCCTAGGTTCCTCCACTAGCTACAATTTTCCAGCGAAGGAGGTAGCTGCCAGAAAACCTTTCTGCTATACCTTGTATGCAAGTCTAGCTGCAGGAGAAGGATGCTGTTATGAGTTATATACAGTCTGTTTCACTGGAGTTTCCAAACACACATGTCATCCTGAACTGCTACAACCAGAACAAAGCAAGCAAAAGAACATAACATGACAAGCTTCGTGCAGGAGGAGCATGTGACCTTCCCCATGTACAGGCTGTGGGGATACTTTTCGAGTTCTGCTTTCCCCAGTGCTGGGAGGTAGAGACATTTTTAAGAATAAATATCCAGTGTCCTAAACACACAAGGTGACAGTAATTGAAAATACATGGCTGGAGAAGGGGAAGCAGGAAATAAATTTACTGTCCATCCTTCCATCCTATGCCTGATTGATCTCAGTCTTACAGAACATCTAGGACCTGCCTGCTTCTTGCTCCTTAAGTGTGTGTTTTGTGTGTGTGTATGTGTGTGTGTGCGCGCGCGCGTGTGTGTGTGTGTGTGTCTGAGGCAGAGAGATACAGAAACAAAGAGAGTGAGACACAGAGTGAAAGAAGGAAGGAAGATGAAGGGAGGGAGGGAGAGAGAGAGCAAGATCACCTGCGAGGCAGAGATAGAAACATACGGCCCCCAAGTCCTTGGTCCTGAGCCAGCTTACACTGGCTCAGGAATGTCCATGGACTCAGAATGTCCATGCCTTGGCGCTCTGTACCTCATCCAGAGGATGCAGATTCTGCACATCAAACTCCAACCTTGACTAAATTTCCAGTGAAACGTAAAGGTCAGGAATAAGAGTAACCCCAAGTCATCATGGGAATGTGTCCTGAACAGGTGGCAAGGATGCCATAGTTGTGGCTTATGCTTGGCAGCAAAGGCAAAGAAGAACACCTAAAAATGGACACTTAGCAAATCTGGTAATAAGAACAAGCGGGGAGGTGAGATTTGGCCAAGGTATATCTTACCTACCCAGATTCCTGCCATATAATTTGATGACAGCCTGTGATTCTCCAAAGCCAGAGTACATTAGATTCACCTACAGAACATTTATTTGTTTAATGGAAAGCAAACCAACCAACCAAAAAAAAAAAAAAAGATGAAGATTCAGGGCTCCACCTTCAGACTCTGGTTCTAGTAAATCTGGTGTAAGCAGTATATTAAGCTTCCAGAAACAACGTTAGCTAGATAGGAGTAAGAAGCTCTAGTGTTCTTCAGCACAGTGGGGGGCTATGGTTCACAATAACATGTTTTGCATATAACTAGAAGAGAGAGCTCCATGCTTCCAAACACAAAGTAATGATAAGGAGATGGAAATGTTAATTACTCCAACTTAATCAGTACACATTATATACATGTATCGAAATATACTGTACCCATAAATATGTATAATTACAATAACAATAAATAATAAAATTAAAATATTCTAAAAACCAAGTGATACCATTCAGAAAATAAAAGGAAAGAAGAAAAGACAGAGAGAAGGATATTAAGAATGTGTCTGGGTAATTTGTAATCAGGTAAGGCAATCTTCCTGGCTCTAGGTTCAAAGAAAAGAGGCAACAATATGGTAATTCAGAGTAAGGGCTTGGGGGTTAGTCAACATTCAGCTCTACTCCCACAGTCTATAACTTGCTAGATTATGATCTCTGGTACTAACTTGAGCTCATCGGAACTCAGTCTCATCTGAAAATTTAGAATGTGATGTAAAATATAATACATGTCTCCTCAGGTGGATGCAATGGTAAAATGAGATTATGCCTGGAAGGGTCTTAGGAGAGACCTCAACCAAACAAAATGTAAACTGATGCTATTATTGGTACCACCACCACCCTCATTAGGTCCACTATCAGCATCAGTAATCATTCGTCTCTGTATGGAGAACGTGATATGTGCCAGGCTCACAACTCTACTTATTTGGTTTAATTCTCATAAGCGTGAAGGAAAGATTATTTACTTTTTCCTTTCTACATGTACAGAAGCAGAGCCATGTGTGGTGGCCCACACCTGTAATCCTAGTACTTGGGAGGCTGAGACAGTAGGATCACAGGTTCAAGGCCAGCCTCAACAACTTAGTGAGACCCTGTTTCAAATAAAAAAATAAAACAGGGCTGGGGTTGTAGCTCAAAGGTAGAATGTCCTTGGGTTCAATCCCTAGTACCACACACCAAGAAGAAGGAGGAGGGGGGGAGGAGGAAGAGAAGGAACAGGAAGAGAAAGTTAAATAGCTTGCTCCACATCACTCAGGTGAGAATTAGAATTGTCACTGTTGAATTCTTTCAGCTGTACTTAAGCCATGGTGTACACAGGGGACAAAGACTGGCCAGTGATTAAGAAGGTCTATACCTGAGCTAGATGATATTGTATGTATGGTTTTGTGCAACTCAGTTTTTTTTATTTTTTAACTTAGTGATTTTTCCAGATCTTACCTATAGGTCTACTTATTTTTAAATGCCATATACTTTCTATAGTACAGATGTACCATAAATTACTTTAACCATTTCCCAATTGATAAATACTTAAGTGGTTTCTTTTCTTTTTATTTTCTTCCTTCCGTTTTTTGCTATTACCAATATTGATAGAAAGAATGTGCTTTGATATACCTTTTATGTACTTATACTAGTCTTTCTTCTCCAGATAAATTTTAGAATTAGTTTACTAATTTTCTAAAATCATGTTAAAATTATTATTGAGATTGACTTGACTTTGCCAATTCATTTTGAGGAAATCTCTTTAATCATATCCAGGAATATGACATATTAGTCTATTTATATTTTCTCTTATATATTTCAATTAGGTTTTTATTTGTCTTCAGATAGGTTCTTGTGTTTTTCTTGTTCAGTTTCCTGATAGGACTTTAATAAAGTTTTATTACTATCATGTATGAGATTTTAAAAATATTATATTTTTAATTACTATGGCTGATGAAAAGGAACACTGTGGAAGTTGATTACTATTGTACCCGATCACCTTTTCAAACTCATTCAAAAGTTCTAATAATTGGCCAGTTGATATCTTAATTTTTATTAAGTATGTATTGAGCACCTATTATGTGTTAGATGTTGAAGATATTGCCAGCTCTGTGCCCACAGAGACATTGCATTCCAGCAGAGGAAGATGAGTCATAAACAAGGAAACAGGTACCAAGACGCAGGGATTTTAGTGCTGTGAAGGATGATACAGCAGAGAGCCAAGTCACACCCAGGTAGCATGACCTGGAAGGCACTTGAGAAGGAGATTCTGACTGAGAATAAGGTGGGCTTGGCCATGTCAGGAGCTTTCCAGGCCATATAAGCAGCAAACCCAAGGGCCTTGAGCTGGGAAGTACCTGATAGTCTAAGGAACAGAAATTGGATCCACGTGGCAGGGGTGAGAGTTCAGAGAGGTAGACAGGGCAAATATGATTCTAAGGGCACTTGGGATCTTTTGAAATGTCAAAGTAGTGAAATGATCTTGTTTATGGTTTAAAGCAACTGCTCAGGTTTGTGGAGAAAAAGCTTTAAGTGAACAAGAGTAGAAAGGAGAGAGGTTGTACTATAGGAGTTGAGAGGCAATGCTCAACTAGATTGGCAGCAGTAGGTAGAGAGAAATGGATGCATTCATGCTACCCTATAAGGTAGAATAACTCAGACTCACTACTTGAGTTACTGGGAGCATTGTGATGCCATTTATTGAAATAGCAAATTCTCCAGAATGGCGGTTTGTCAAGGAAGAGGGAAAAATCAAGAATTCTGCTTGGGGGACTTCCAAGATGGCAACTGAGGGAGACACCACATCACGGTCACTCTGAGATTCGGATCTCAATCGCCGTGAAAGCAGCTTCTTGACAAGAGAAGAAAAGCAGCGAAAAATTGAACTAAACAATGAAAACTTTGAAATGTGACGGAATCAAAGCTAGAACACAGAACAGAGGACAGTAAAAAGCTCCACGTACCTCACCCAGGGACCAGCAGTAGGAGCGGTGGCGGCAGTGGCAGCAGTGCCATCTTGGCCAGGCCACACAGGGGCTGGTGGCTACCGGCATTGTGCCTTCCACAGGCCGCCAACAAAGAAACCAGCGACCTGTTGTAAATCCAGCAACTGCAGATCATTAGCAACAAAACCAAGTGGCAACTCGCTCCACACTCAACAGAGACCTGAATGCCCAGACTCCCGACCAGAACCTGCAGCAGTGCCGCTGAGCCCACCTCCTCCCCCAGAGATTAAGCGCCGCACTCAACAAGACCATAAGTAAACAAGCCAGCCACAGGGACTAGCATGGCAAGCAAAAGACTCACAGGGTCTGAGACTTTGCGGATCATCCCTATGGAGGTGGGAGTGGGGTCTGGTGTAAGACACAGCAGAAGCATGGGTTGGCAGACAGCCCCTGACCTAGAGAAATAAATGTCAGCAACTCTGATTTCCACGTGAATCAAAGTAAACAACACGAGAGCCAGAGGTGATGGAATGCATTCTGCTTTTGCCTAAATAGGAGAAGGATGCTTTAGTTTTTAGATGAATTAAGAATGTTATTAATCAGTCCATCCCTCCCCGCTGGCATGGAAGGGCAAGAGAAAATGTGACTTGATTGGACACCAAAACAACCAAGCTAAGAAATAAAAAATTTCATCAACTTTGATTAGTTGGTGTTCAAGAGTCAGAATAACATCACTGTGATTTTCAATCAGTGACAACAATAGCTCACGCTGCGTTCAGTCTTGAACATGTGCCAGGCCCTGGATAAATGTTTATGGGCATTAGCTCACTTTATCATCACAACAACCTTGTGGGGTGGATAAAGTTCTCATTTTGCAGGGAGGTGACAAGGCAAAGAGGTGTTGGGGACTTTTCCACAGGTGGCACGGCTGCCAGTGGTGGTGCTGAGATTTGAACCTGAGCTCCCAGACCTGCCTTTTCTCAAAGGCAAAGGTAACAACCCAACCAGAGTTTCCTGAATGCCTTACAGCCACTCCACATGTGCGGGCAAGGGCTCCACTGTCACAACCACCGGACCACCTGGTATTTGTTCCATTTATTGGCTTTAAAGAATAACAATTGTTGTCTGTATCCTTCCTTTGGCTAACCCCATGGTTGACACAAACAAATCTGAAAGGCGGCACAAAGGATTGGATGAAGCAAGGCCTTTCCAACAGTGGTGATGGCTGGCCAGGGGAGAGGAGTGAAACGAAACATCTGCTTCTGCGGGTGAATGACAGCTGCTGAGGCCTGCGGGGTCCTCCTTGCCCCAGGTAAGGAGTCATGGAGCCAATCATCTACTGCCATGTTAGTGGAGACCCGTGGCCTGGCCTTTTGCATTTTCATAAATGGAGTAGCAGTTACCTACCATTCATAAAAACTTTGCCATGGGCTTGGCACCATGCCAGGCACTCTGCGGACATTAACTGGATGATGCCTCCGGCAGTCCCATGACCTTAGGTCTATCTTATGTCAGAGGCACTTTGGGTCACCAAACCACCTTCGTCTCCCAGGACATCCCCTGGGCACCTCCTTTCTCCTCAAGCTCACCAGTCACTCTTGAAGTTACATAGAACCATGTAACTGAGCTCTGAGTAAAAGAATGTAGGCAAAAATGATATGCGCTGCTTTGGGGATGACTTTCCTGTAGCCGGCTGTGTCCCTAAATGTGGGGGTTATTGTTACCCTGGTTCATAGACTATTGCTGTGCCATTTCACAGGTAAAGATGATGTTGAATGTAACTCCCTTGTGTCCACACAGCTAGGGAGTTGTAGAACCGGGTTCACGATGTAAGTGTCTGACTTGAGTCTCACCCTTCCACATTTTTAGCCACCACAGTTTTCTGCCTTGAAAAGTAGAACCACAGCCACCACCACCTCAGGGCCACCACCAGTGCTGGAGCCCTCCCGCTGCCCCAACAGCAAGCAGCAGAAAACACTGCCTTCTCTTACACACACAGAATTCTTTTTCTAAAAGAGCATTTCAGTCTAACTCTAACATTTGTACTAAATTAAATTAAATTTGTACTAAATTATTATACTTTATGAGACAGTATCTGGTTAATTCCATATACTGTAAGTCAGGATTTTTTCCATATAAAAAAAGGATTTACCATTTTTTTTATAAAAGTTGTACCTGCTGTCATAAAATGCAGCTGGAGTTCATTTGCATAATAGATTTCTCAAAGTTTAGTGCAATAATTAGATACCGTTGTCACGATGAAAGTTTGGAGATCTGCCAGGCATGTTTTGAGAATGTTGTTACCATCTCAAACTTCACCCTCTCTTTTGGAAGCTCCATGTATTTTCCTTTGGTGCCAGTGTAAAAAATTCCTATGGAAAAATATACTAATCATCCATACTCAGGAAAGAGTGATCCACATTGAGATATGTTGAAATGGTTCAGCTATGTATCTGCTTGGGGGAGTTGAAAAGATGTTTCTCCTGCAGGAAGAGGATGGTCGATGCCTTCCTCATCATCTTCCCAGTCTTGAGATGTCATGCTTCAGTGGTGTGCTGTCCATTTCCCCTTCCCTGACACCACCAATTTATTTAGTGATACCAAAAAAATGCCTCAGTTTTCTAAGCTTTAAATGAGTGCCTTTCAGAGATGATCCTATATATGAGGGGTGAACAAATTCTTACTCTAAAGGGACAGGTGGTGCATGCTTCACCCTTGTAGGCCATGGGTCTCTATTGTAATTACTCAGCTCTGTCACTATAGTTTCAAAGTCAACACAGCAATTCATAAACGTGCAAGCACAGTTGTGTTCCAATAAAATTTTACTTTCAAAAGCAAGTCACAGGCTGGATTTGGCCTGTGAGCCTTAGTTTCTGACCTCTGCTGTAGATGGTCACCTAGAAACATCATTTATTGATTTATTTATCCATTTACTCATTCGAAGAATATTCGGCAAAGGTTACTTTGTGTGTTAGGCACTGTTCAAGGCCCTGGAGATAGAGCAGCAAATAAAACAGGTGAGGATCTGTTCTCTGAAACTTTCTAGATAAGAAGAAAAACAATAGGCAAATAAATAATAATTTTGGATAAGAATAAGAACTTTGTAGGAGAGCTGAATGTAAGGGGTAGAATGCCTGAGGCCTATAGGAAAATGTGTGTAGCATTTGAGATGTGAGACCCAGGAGGTGACTGAGCACAGAGGCTGTGCATTTGGGGGCTGGCACCTTGTAACACTACCTGGAATGGCACCTTATGCAACAGTGTCCTTATTATAACACCATAAACCAAAACTCAAAGACTCACAGAAGAAAGATAACTTGCCTAAATTTATAGCTGCCAATGATAAAGCTGGAATCCAAACTGCTTGTCTCCAAGAGACAAGGACTTTCAGTTTTTCCTAGGAGCTATATTCTCTGCTAAGAGATTTCCATGCAGTGCCCCGTTTAGGCTACTGATGATTCTAGAAAGTCAGGATTTGAAGGAAACTGAGAGATAACTTTCATTCACCCCTTCATTCAAGCAAGCATCACTTACACCTCTAACAAAGATTTACTAAGCATCTGCTATGAGCCAGGCACCACTGAATCTAGTATGATAAACCAGACAAATAAGGTACCTGAGCAGTAATATGGTGGTAAAGGGTGAGGGGGGCCCTCATTTGGAGCATTTATCAGTTTTCATAGTGTAAACACTTCTGCCACAACGGATTTCATACTTCCAACTTGTCGTGAACTAGCTTACAGAATTCCTGAAAATCTACCAGTGGGCTCCTATGAGCAGCTGTGGTCTAGCTCCGGCAGACCACTGTCCACTGATCCCAGTGCTCACAGTCTGGTGGAGACACAGGCAAACATACAGATCATTTTAAAACAGGATAAGAACTGCTACTAGAGGTAGGATATTTTTGGTCCTGGGTAAGTGCAAAAAAAAAAAAAAAAAGTACACTTAACCTAAACATGAAAAGAGGAGAAAGAAAGAAAAAAACAATCTCTGTGGTATGTACTCAACACCAAAGATATAGATATTTGGAAACTTTTATATTTTGATAGATAGAAATCACTTTTTTGTAAAAACTATTTGTCATGTTGTTGACACACTCCAAATTATTGTTTGTTGTTTTAATTCTTTACTTTGCAAGAGAGAGCCCAATCTAATGGAAGGTTTGGGGTACTAGTCTTGTCCCTGCTATCAGCTGTTGTCATGATCACAAGCAAGTGCCTCAATTCTTTTTATTTATTTTTTGACCCGAGGAATATCAAGTATCAGGACTTTACTTTTCAGCTGCTCCAGTTATAAGAGTTTTATTGCATGAAGCCTCTTTCCTGCCCCCCTCAGTGATGGCTCTCAGGGAGCAGGCACAGATGATGGGATGGGATTCTGTCAGGATTGTTGTAGGCCACTTCAGTTTTCAGACTCTTAGAACCATTTAGAAAAGGGTCAGTTTAGATTTAAAATGTATCTGGGCCCCAATAAGTAAAAAACATGTATTCGATTTCCAGCATTTTAAAACCAAGATGGGACAGAAACACCTATGCCATGCGGACAGCCTTTTGCAAATATACTCAGCTCCAAAATATCCAGCAAACTTTGGGTCCCAGATGGAGAACTTCCTGCCCACCCACAGGCTTCTCTGCTCAGCTCAACACCCATTCCCTTTGTGAATGAGGCAGCTCTGGGACCTGCTCACACATCAGCTAGAAAAAATGTTTGGGAAGCACTGTCACCAGAACTTTGATGACCAACCTGTGTGCTGTCATCTGTATATCCCAGAGCTGTAGATTTTCTGGTTGTGGCCCTGGCTTCTCCGATGGGGATGGCAGAGGCTACAGGCTGATTCCACTAAGGCTCTTTTTTTTTTTTTTGCGGTACCGGGGATTGAACCCAGGGGCGTTCTACCCCCGTGCTATGCCCCCGGCCCTATTTTTTATACTTTATTTTGAGACCGGGTCTCACGAAGTTGCGGAGGGCCTCACTAAGGAGAGAGAGAGAGAGAGAGAGAGAGAGAGAGAGAGAGAGAGAGAGAGAGAGAGA
>PVJS01003516.1:25695-75240 GCA_004027185.1 Glis glis | reverse complement strand
GGGGGTGGGAGAGGAGCAGGGGCTTCGTCCCGCCGCCATCTTTACGCGGGCTCTGCGGAAGCCCAGTGACTTTGCTCATTGTCTTTCTTTTGACAGGCGAAGCCTTCCCAAGATGGATTTTTCTTACTGTGACCACACTGAAAAAGAGCGTTGAAAGTTTTGCTCTAATGTTGCATATTCTTTAGGAAGTTTCAGTGTAGGAAATTTCTAGTTTTCGCTTCTGCAATCTCCCCCTTTTTTTTGGTACTGGGGATTGAACCCAGGGGCATTCTACCTCCGAGCTACACCCCCAGCCCTATTTTTTTATTCTTTATTTTGAAACAGGGTCTCACTAAATTGCGGAGGGCCTCACTAAGTAGCTGAGGCTGGCTGCGAACCCGGATCCTCTGGTCTCAGCCTCCCAAGTACTGGGATTACAAGCGTGCGCCACCACGCCCGGCTTCTGCAATCCCTTTCTCCTGGGGATTTCCTTTCCGTTTTCTTGTCTGTCTCTTCCCTTAATCCCCCACATCCGCTTGTTTCTTGTAAACCACTTTTCAGAAATGAATGGGTTGCTCTCCAGTTACTGAGACATTTGGAAGAGCTGCCCCAAGATAACTTAAAGGAAATCAAGAAAGCCATGAAAATTATTCCAATGTGTGTGTGTTGCGTGTTACTGGGGATTGAACCCAGGGGTGTTCTACCTCTGAGCTACACCCCAGCCCTATTTTATTTTTAATTTTGAAACAGTGTCTCACTAAGTTGCTGAGGCTGGCTTCGAATTTGCAATCCTGTCTCAGTCTCCCAAGAACTGGGATTACATGCGTGCACCACCATGCCCCACCCAATTCTTGAGTAACCTTTGGTTGAGAGAGATGGCTCTGATCAATTACTTTTTCCATGGTAAGTTATTTGCTGAGGTCTGACTAGTGGACGTAATATATATATATACAGTATGGGACATGGCAGAGGAGCCAATATGCTGGTCATATAATCACCAGAAAAGTTTTCTGAATTGTAGTTTTCCCCGCTGTGGCCCAGGAACACAAGAAAAGCACATAATTCTCGTGCTTAAGGTAGTGACATAGTTGGTATGATCATTCTTCACTCCATCCCTTTAACCTGAGGAAACTGAAAGAACAGATTTTGTTTACATGAAATTATTCATGTTGACCTTTGGCAGGCTGACAAGCCTTTCTCCCCTGGCCCATTATGTTTCAACATGTTTTTCAGGAAATTCAGTTTTTGTTTGGAAATGTTGACTCACTACTGTGCTAGAAAAGAATGTACACTTTTTTGTGCATTTTCCTTTCTTTTTTGGTACTGGGGATTGAACCCAGGGCGTTACACATCCAAGGCAAGCTCTTTGCCACTGAGCTACAGCCCACCCCTGGGCATTTTAATAAATATGACCAGCTGGGCGTGGTGGGGACACGCTTGTAATTCCAGTACTTGGGAGGCTGAGACAGGAGGATCGTGGGTTCAAAGTCAGCCTCAGTGACTTAGTGAGACTCTTTCAAATTAAAAAATAAAAAATAGGGCTGGAGGTGTAGCCCAGAGGTAGAACTGGGTTCAATTCCCAGTACCACAAAAATAAATAAATAAATATGACCATTGTTACAAATATGTGTTATGTAATTATTTATGCTTAATATATTTAGTATAAATTAAAATTATGGTGCATATTAATAAAATGAACATTTGTAAACACATCTAAGAACTAGAACATTATCAATATGATTGTTCTTGTTTTTCTTCTGCATTTCATCCTCTGGCCAAATATATTCCCGACTTAACTGGGGATTAAACTCAGGAGCATTCTACTTCCAAGTTACACCCCCAGCCCTATTTTATTTTTTAATTTTTTAAACAGGGTCTCACTAAGTTGCTGAGGCTGGCCTGGAGCCTGTGCTCTTCCTGTCTGAGCCTCCCAAGTACTGGGATCATAGGCATGTGCCATCTTGCCTGGTTTATATTCCACATTTTTATTATTACTTATTTAGCAATTTCTACTTATGTATTCCCTCCTGGTGGGCTTTTTTTTGGTACTGGGCATTGAACCCAAAGGCATTCTATTTCTGAGCTACACCCCTAACACCCCCACCTTTTAAAAATTTTTTTGTTTTGAAACAAGGTCTCACTAGGTTGCTGAGATTCTCACTAAATTGCTGAGTCTGGCTTCGGACCTGCAATCCTCCTGTCTCAGCCTCCCAAGTACTGGGATTACAGGCATGCGCCACCACACTCAGCTTAAGTTTTGCCTTTTGATACAGGATCTCACAAAATTGCCCAGGCTGGGCTTGAATTTGTGATCCTCCTGTGTCAACCTGCTGAGTAGCTGGGATTACAGGTGTGTGTGTATATGTGTGGGGCAATTTTACTCGTTTTTGAGCTTTATAAAAATATCAGTTTTTGTGATTTTTTTCACTTAATGGTTTGTGAGACTCATGCATTCATTTTCATTGCTTTTAGAATTACATGTGTGAATATACAAATTTACAGTTCTGCTGGACATTTGGGTTGTTTCCAATTTTTTGTTATTATGAACAATAGTGTTATGAACATTCTTATACACTCTCCTGGTGCACATGTGCAAGAATTTAGTATGAGAAGCCTTCAGAAATGATGGTTACTACACATAGTATAAGCAATACAGCCGGGCATGGGGGCACACACCTATAATCCCTGTACTTGGGAGGCTGAGACAGGAGGATCGCAGGTTTAAAGCCAGCTTCAGCAATTTAAAGAGACTCTCAGCAACCTAGAGAGACCCTTTTTCCAAATAAAAAATAAAAAGGGCTGAGGTGTAGCCCTTTATTTATCCCTGGGTTCAATCCCCCGTATCACAAAAAACAAAATAAAACACACACACACACACACACACACACCACAAACCCGAAACCAAGAAAGAAATACAACTAAAGAAATATAAATATTATATAAAACAAAAGTTTCTCAAAATAATAAAACAACATTTGCCTGTCAAATGTTTATAAATGCTAATTGTGACTCAATAAATACATTTTAGAATTCACTTATAAGTGGTGATCTAAGGTTTGAAAAACACTGCAGGAAATAGAATTCAGGAAACATAAATGTTCACTCTATAAGATAATGCCACCTTGTTTTTCAAAGAGATTGTTAATAATGTCCACACCTACCAGCAGAATATAGGAGGTTTTTTTTTTTTGGTACTGGGGATTGAACCCAGGGGCATTCTACCTCCCAGCTACACCCCCAGCCCTATTTTTTAGTCTTTATTTGTAAACAGGGTCTCACTAAGTTGCGGAGGGCCTAAGTAGCTGAGGCTGGCCACTAACCGGGATCCTCCTGTCTCAGCCTCCCAAGTATTGGGATTACAAGAGTGTGCCACCACACCTGGCTAGGAGTTTTTGTTTTACTTTTTCTCTGTCCTCACCAACTCATGGTATTTGCACATTCATTTTTCTAATTTGGCGAATGTAAGTGGTATCTCACAGAGGTCTGACATTTAAAAAATACTTTATTGGTGCATTGTAATTATATATACATCATAGATTCAAAGTGATACATTCACACATGTATACATAACTTTGTGTATTTCCCTCCACATTGCACCCCACTCCTCCTTCCTCATTCCCTATCCATGTTAATGAGATTGGTAGTGATACCTTCATATATTATTTGGTATTTTGAAAAATAGCAGATGATCATTACAGAAATGCAAATCAAAACAACAATGAGATATTATCTCATACTCATCAGG
The DNA here is from genome assembly GCA_004027185.1 of Glis glis. Classification (NCBI taxonomy): domain Eukaryota; kingdom Metazoa; phylum Chordata; class Mammalia; order Rodentia; family Gliridae; genus Glis; species Glis glis. The sequence goes on along the minus strand of PVJS01003516.1, from coordinate 71,516 downwards.
ATAGCTACTATTAAAAAAGAATCCCCAGAAAACAACTAGTGTTAATAAGAATGTGGAGAAATTAGAATCCTTGTGCCTTGTTGGTGGGGTCATAAAATTGTGCATTCATCATAGAAAATAGTGTGGTACAAAATAGTATAGTAGTATATAAAAAATTAAACACGGAACTACCATATTATCCATTCTTGGTGTAAATATTCAACAGAATTGAAGGCAGAATCTCAAAGATATTTGCACACCCATGTTCATAGCAGCATTATTTACAATAGTCAAGAGGTACAAATGTTCATAAATAAATGAATGGGTAAGCAAAATGTGGTATATACATATGATGGAATATTTTTCAGCCTTCAAAATGAAGGAAATCTTATCATATGCCACAACATGGGTGAATCTTGAGGATACAATACTAAGTGAAACAAACCACAAATAATTCCACGTGTATGAAGTGTATTAGTTTCCTGAAGTCTGCCATAACAAAATTCCACAAAACGAATGGTTTAAACAACAGACATTTATTTTCTCACAGTTGTGGAGGCCAGAAGTTCGTGATCAAGGTGGTGGGAGGTTCAGTTCTCCTGAGGCCGCTCTCCCTCACTTGTCGATGGCTGTCTTCTCACTGTGCCCTCACCTGGCATTTTCTCTGCGTGCACATCCCTGGTGTCTCTTTGGTGTCTCCAAATTTCCTCATCTTATAAGGATACCAGTCAGATTGGATTAGGGAACACACCAAATGACCCCATTTAACCTTAATTATCTCTTCAAAAACCCTTTTTCTAAATATAATCACATTCTGAAATACCGAGGATTCTGTTCTCAGTAGAAGAATTGGGGGTGGGGGAACACAATTCAACTTATAATGTGAAATGCCTAAAGTAGCAAAATTCACAGAAATAGTAGAATAGTGGTTATTAGGGGCTAGGAATAGGGGGGCAAGTAGAGTTGTTAAATGGTTATAGAGTTTTGATTTTGTGAGATGAAAATGTTCGGGAGATCTCTTGTATAACTATTTAATACTACTGAACTACGTACTTAAAAATAGTGAAGATGTAAAAAAAATCTAGTAAAGTTGAGTAACTTAGTCTGTTTGTGATGCTATAACAAAATACCTGGTATAAACAAGAGAGATTTATTTCTTACACTTCGGGAGGCTGGGAAGTCCAAGGTGAAGGTGGCAGCAGCCTTGGTGTCCTGTGAGGGCTGCTCTCTGCTTCCAAGAGGGTGTCTTGTTCTCCATCTTGTGGAGGGAAGTAGCACCGTGTGCTCTCATGGCAGAGGGGCTGGAAGGTAAGAGAGTGCTCCCTTCAAACTCAAGCCATTTGATAAGGGCTTTAATACCATTCATAAGGGTAGAACCCTTGGGACTTAGTCACCTCCCAAAGGCCACACCTTTTAATACTGTTGCATTTAAGATGAAGTTTCAACATGAATTTTGGCGGAAATACCATAATTCAAACCATAGAAGTATCTTTTCATGTTTATGGTCTGTATTTCCTCTTTAGTAAGATACCTATGTGTCTTTCGTCCATTTTTTTATTGTATTGTTTACCTTTTGCTATTGATTTGTAGGCATTCTTCATAAATTCTGGATACTGATCCTTCATCAGTTATAGGTGCTAAAACTATTTTCTCCCAATTCGCAGTTTGTTTTTTGTTTTCCCAATTAAAAGTTGTCTCAATTTTAATGTAGTTATATTTATAAATATTTGTGCATGTGTGTGTGTTTGTGTATGAGTCATACCCCCAGCCCTATTTTCTTTTTTATTTTGAAGCAGGGTCTCACTAAGTTACTGTGTTCTGGCCTCAAACCTGCGGCCCTCCTGGCTCAATCTTCCAAGTACTGGGATCACAGGAATGCACCACCACACCTGGCTTATAAATATTTCCATCTAGAGTTTCTGTCTTTGTTAAGAATTCTCCTTTACCCAAGGCTATAAAGATATTCTATTTTCTTATAAAAGTTAAAATTTTTTCCTTTTACATATAAATTCTTAATATACATGGGCTTGATTTTAGGGTAAAATGTAAAATTAAAATTCAGTTTCTTTTCTTTCCTTTTTTTATAAGGATAACAATTTCCTAGTACCATGTATTAAGTGTTTTCTCCTTTAAGAAAAGAACAACAGTGCCACATCAAGCTTTGATATATTCATGAGTCTGTTCCTATTTCATTCCATTGATTCACCTATATCTCTTTCCTCTAATACCATACTATTCCCCCCCCCCCCCCCCCCCGGTGGTACTGGAAATTGAACCCATTTTACCTCTGAGTTACACCACCAGCCCTTTTTATTTTTTGTTTTGAGATAGGGTCTTGCTAGGTTGCTGAGACTCTTGCTATATTGCTGAGACTGGTGTCGAATCTGTGATCTTCCTGTTTCAGCCTCCCAAGTACTGGGATTATAGATGTGTGTCACCAAGCCCAGATCCATATTATCTTGTGTGTGTGTGTGTGTGTGTGTGTGTGTGTGTGTGTGTGTAGTACTGGAGAGTGAACCTAGGGACATTCTACGTCTGAACTACACCCTCGGCCATTTTTATATTTTGTTTGGAAACAGGGTCTTGCTAGGTTGCTGAGAATCTCACCATGTTGCAGAGGCTGTCCTTGAACCTGCAATCCTCCTGTCTCAGCCTCCCAAGTACTGGGATTACAGGCATGTGCCACCATACCTGGTAGACTATTTTAATCTTTAATAGCAGTGATTGGTCCATAGTAACTATGAATTCTTATGAGGCGTGTATTGTGAGAGATGTGGAGAGTAAGTCTCCTACCTGGAGAGATGTGAGAGTAATTTTTTATTAGACTTAATTCTGCTCCCTTTGAGGACTTTTTCTTATCCATTATTTTTCATGGTTCTTGAGTTTACCCTCCTGGAAGTTTGTTCTTGTCTATTTTTCTTCATGGCCATACCTGAAGAGCTTGTCCAGGAATACACCCTTCTTGGGGCCTGCGCAGCTTTCTCAGCCTGCTTGCAGCTATGCAAATTTCAGGACCTCCAGGTTTTTTTTTTTTTTGTGGTACTAGGGATGGAGTCCAGAAGCTGTCTACCTCTGGACTATACCCCCAGCCCTATTTTATTTTTTATTTGGAAACAGAGTCTTGCTAATTTGCTGAGATGCCTCATTAAGTTGCTGAGGCTGGCTTCGAACCTGAGATCCTCCTGTCTCAGCTTCCCAAGTACTGGGATTACAGGTATGCGCCACTGAGGTAGAATAGAAGAAATAAAATTTTAGGTAGAAAGGAGACAAATTGGGAAGGAAAGGAAAATATAGTTTTAAAATAAAAAAAACTTCATAATCTTTAGTTTGACTTTAACAGAACTTGTTCGCTCTTAGGCAAAAGCCAGGTCCACACTTTTAAATCATAATGGGCTAGCTCCATACCTGAAATATTCCTGAGGCAATTAGATCCCAAAGCCTCCCCCTTCCTCCTGCACCCCATCAGCTTGCCCGATTTCCTGGGAAGAAGATCCCAGACGAAATCACACATTCTGCCCTGCACCCCGGCTTCACACATGCCTCAGCTCCCTGGGATTTTTATCCCAAGGAATTCTCACCTTTTGTCAGCCTGAAGATTCAAAGAAAGGAGACCACCATCCCATGTTGCCCCATTTCAGGCCATGTGCCCCTAGTCACCCCTCTTCTCTAGTGCCCTATAAAAAAAGGATTGAAAAGTTTTTTGCTCGCTGTCTCTCTGCTGCTCTCACACTCTCGAGATGGCCCGTGTTTTCCCCTAACGTGTGTCTCTACTTTTCTTGAATTAAACCTTTGTCTTTGTCTCTGACTGGTGCCTGCTGAAATTCTTTTCACCACAGAAGGCAAGAACCCACAGAATTATTATGTTTCCCGTGATTCCACCACACCTGGCCTGAAATTTGTTTTAAGACTAGAGTTGAATGCTTTTTTAGTCTAGACTCTATTGTCAACTCTGTTAGTTGGTAAAACAATTCCTTCATAAACTTAATTTGCTTCTAGTTAATTCCATATACCTGTAACTGTATGTCTAAGTCAATATTCTCACTGCTATAATCCAAGACAACAGACCACACAATTTAGAGGAAGGAAGATGTATTTGCTTACAGTTTTTTGGAGATCTCGGAGTTTCAGTCCATGTCAGGCTGGGTTACATCTGCAGAGTCAGGGCATAGGGGTAGGAAGCAGAGAGAGGGAGAGAGTAAGGGCTCTGTTCTCACACCGTGGAGGCCAGAAACAAGTGAGCAAGCAAGGGGATTCAAAGACAAACGCACAGTCCCCAGGGACCCACCTTCTCCAGCCACACCCCACCTACCTAGGTTACCATCACAGTGGTAACACACTGATCAGATTACAACCCTCCTGACTTAATTACATCAATTCTGAGCATTAATACGTGAGCTCTTCAGGGGACATTCTGTATCTAACCATAATACTGCACCCAAATTCCTTTGTAGATATAATTCTCAAATCTGAGTACTTCTTGCTTCCTGAATGCTATCATGCTTTTCTCTCTTAACTTATTGGCAGTTAAAGCCATCAGGCTAGGGAAGGAAAGCCAACCCTTTAACTTATTCTTTTCTACCTGTCTCAATCTTTTTATTATTTTTGTGGTACTGAGGATTGAACCCAGAGGCACTATACATCCTGCCCCTTTCTATTTTTTATTTTGAGACGGGTCTCACTAAGTTGTCCAGGCTGGCTTCAAACTTACCATCCTCCTGCCTCAGCCTCCTGAGTTGCTGGGATTAAAGGTGTGTGTGGTGGGCTTGAAGTATGTTTTAAATATATCTCTTCCAGACTCATGGCACCAAGCTTCTACCTGTCTCAATCTTAGTGGTCCTTGGTTGGACAAAGTTTTTCTCAGTCTTATTTCCTTCTTTTCCTCTATTTTTAGGCCCAACATTTTTGCATTCTCTTTATTCCTTTTCACTTTTGTTTTATTTTTATTTTTATTATTATTATTATTTTTTTTGCGGTACCGGGGATTGAACCCAGGGGCATTCTACCTCCGCGCTACACCCCCGGCCCTATTTTTTATACTTCATTTTGAAACCGGGTCTCATGAAGTTGCAGAGGGCCTCACTAAGAAGTAGAGAGAGAGAGAGAGAGAGAGAGAGAGAGACAGGGAGAGAGAGAGAGAGAGAGAGAGGGCTGAGGCTGGTCGCGAACCTGGATCCTCCGGTCTCCGCCTCCCAAAGTACTGGGATTACAAGTGTGCGCCACCATGCCCGGCCACTTTTGTTTTAAACCAGTTAATTCTTATTTGAGTTCATCTTGCTTCTTGCTTTCTAATATCTTGCTAAATACAATCAGTAACAACCATAATACATAGTTAACTTTTTGTTTTTCCAGTACCTTTCCCTAGACAATCTATACTTGTTATAACAATTTGACCTTACACAATGTGGGAGCTGGTAAAACAGTCTCTGTAAGGCTGTTGTCTTTGTGCACTCTGTTTGGCAGGCAGTTGAGAAAGGAGGAAGAATATTACAGGGTAGAATAGGATCGAAACCTGGATTGGCTCAGCCTCTGACCTTGGTGATGTGGGAGTCCAGCAGGAGAAACTGGTGTCCTTTGCCAAGGAGTTGGAGAACCTGAAAGAGGATCCAGAGGAAGTTGGAGTAATTATAGGCCCAACTGTAGTTTTCACACCAATAAGGTAAGCCAAAAGATAAGTGACAATGGGCATGAGCTATACCAATGCCTCTTCTGACATCTGAACATAAAAACTATAGCTACTGCTTCATTCCTTTGCTTCAAATCTTCTTTAAAAAATGTCACCTGTGGTCCATGCTAACCTAGGGAAGGGAACTTGGGGAGATGTAGTTTTACTTAGCTAAATTGACAGGTTACAAAGCCACATAGATGTTAGTTTCGTCCCAAGTTGTTTTATTGACTAATTCAGTTCCAATATCAATCCCAGCATTTGTTTTTGTTCCTCCTGTAGAAATTTATAAGTTGGTTTTAAAATTTGTACAGAAATGCAAAGGACCAAAAATGGGTAAAATAATCCTTAAGAAAAAAAAAACTGTGGGTCTTAGACTACTATATAGCATAATTTGTTACATTACTACAGTAATGAAGGCCATGGGCCCAAGGATAAACAAATAGATCAAAGAAACAGAATAGAAAGTCTAGAAAAAAACAAACAAATCTGACAATGTATACCATTATCTAACGTATGACAAAGAAGAAACAGTAGTACAGAAGTGAAATGATAGTCGTTCAATAAATGGTGATGAAACAATTTGATATCCATATGAAAAATAAATTTTTGCCCCTGCCTCACACCATACACCAAAAGCAAGTATAGCTAGATTAGATTTAAATATAAAAGGTTAAATAGTAAAGCTCCAAGAAGAAAGCATATAGGAATATATTCGTAAACTTGAAATAGGCAAAGATTTTTTGAAGGAGTTTAAGAATGTGCTAACCATAAAGAAAACTAATTGATAAATTAGACTTTGTTGATCAAATATACCATGTAAAAGTCAAACCCTAGAGTAGCAGAAAGTAAAAATATATTTATATCTGATTACTGACTTGACAAGCTTCAGATACCTAAAGAATGCATACAAATTAGTATTAAAGAGAAAATATTGTAGAAAAATGGAAAAAAGAAACATTATTAACCAATAAGCATATGAACAATTTCATTAGTCTTCAGGGAAATGCAATTAAAAACCACAACAAGCCAGGTGTGGTGGCACATGCTTGTAATCCCAGTACTTGGGAGACTGAGACAGGAGGATCTCAGGTTTGAGGTCACTCTCAGCAATTTAGTGAGGTCCTCTGCAACTTAGACCCAGTTTCTTTTTTCTTTTTTTTTGTGGTACTGTGGATGGAACCCAGGGGCATTCTACCTTGGAACCTGTGATCCTCCTGTCTCAACCTCCCAAGTACTGGGATAACAAGTATGCACCACAGTGCCTGCAGTATCTTAGTTTTTAATCTAAGTGCTGAGCCAGGTGTGGTGGTGCACGCCTCTAATCCCAGTACTTGGGAATCTGAGACAGGAAGATCTCAGGTTTGAGGTCAACTTCAGCAACTTAGTGAGGCCCTCTCCAACTTACCAAGACCCCGTTTCAAAATAAGAAATAAAATAGGGTTGGGTGTAGCTCAGAGGTAGAATGCTCCTGGGTTCAATCCCCAGTACTACATGCACACACACACACACACACACACACAATTAATTATTAGGTGCTGGTTATTTGGGTAACCAAATAGCAAATAAAATGTACAAAGATAAAATCTATAATTGCATGAAAACATTTACATTAATTTTACCCTTTGAAAATTAATAAAGCTGTATGCCCTTTTCTTTAGTTTTGTTATACTTCAATAAAATGTTTACTCACAACCAACCAATCAATCAAACAATCCTCTCTGAATATGGTGCTCAATTTTTCTTCTAGTCAAATAAAGCATCAAGTACTGATCAAATAAAGAAGCATGTGGTGAGCCAGGCATGGTGGCGCACGCTTGTAATCCCAGTACTTTGGGAGGCAGAGACCGGAGGATCTGGATCCGGGTTTGCGGCCAGCTTCAGCTCGCTCTCTCTCTCTCTCTCCTCTACTTACTGAGGCCCTCTGCAACTTCGTGAGACCCGGTTTCAAAATAAAGTATATATATAAAAAAATAGGGCCAGGGGTGTGGCGCGGAGGTAGAATGCCCCTGGGTTCAATCCCTGGTACCGCAAAAAAAAAAAAAAAAAAGCATGTGGTGAGAAGAAACAATTTCACTGATCATCAGTGGAAATTGTAACAGATAATAAATTCCACTCAAAAGACTATATTTTTACTTAAAAACGTCTTTACCACTGGAGAGGAGATGCAAAACAAATGACTACTATAAATAGCAATAGCTAATCTCTTCTTCCAAATATTAAAGAACACAATTTTAATAATGAACAAGTACTTTTGATCTGAAAATATAAACAATAATGTATAGAGATAAACTATATACATATATTTGGTACATATATACTTGGTACAAATATAGTATTTGGTACAAATATGTATATATTTGGTACTGGAAATTAAACCCAGGGGTGTTCTACCTCTGAGCTACACCCTCAGCCCTTTTTATTTTTATTTTTTATTTTGAAACAGGGTCTTGTTAACCTGTGATCCTCCTGTCTCAGCCTCCTAAGTATTGGGATTACAGGTGTGTATAACCATGCTTTGCTAGAGATAATTTCTCTTTCTCCTTCCTTCCTTCCTTCCTTCCTATACTAGGGATTGAACCCAGGGGCATTCTACCTCTGAGCTACACCCCCAAGTCCAATTTTATTTTATTTTTTTAAAACAGGATCTCCCTAGGTTGTTGAGAGTCTCACTACTTGCTGAGGCTGTCCTTAAACCTGTAATCCTCCTGTCTCAGCCTTCAAAGTATAGGAATTACATAAAGGTGTGTGCCACTGTGTCTGGCCAGAGATAAATTCTATATATGTCTGACTTTCTTTCTTTCTTCTAGGTGAAGCTCCTTAATTCTTTAAGAAAAACTGCAACCTGAAACAAAATTTCTCTTCTATTTTTAAAAGATCCCATTATATTTTCAACATATCGACTTTTTCCAATAAGGGGGTGAAAAAATAAAATCATAGATTTTAGTAGGCGTTGTATGAGTCAGTCTACTAAGTGGCTGCATATACGCTCATCTGTAAAATGTAAGCTTTAAAACTTGCAAATCGCCACAAGCTGGCATAGCTCTTACAGTTCTTGGTAAAGACAGCCATCTAGTGGAAATAGTTCTACAAGTTTTTAAAGACTAGCAAATAAAATAAATAGGAACCCTCAGTCCAACTGTAAACTGCCCTGTTTGTTTAAGGCTTAAAAAGAAGTATAAAAAGAAGTATACATTATTCTGATGCTTCTTTATTTTTGCGGAGCTGGGGATTGAACCCAGGGGCATTCTGCCTCTGAGCTACGCCCCCCAGTCCTAAGTTTTATTCTTTATTTTGAAACAGAGTCTCACAAGTTGTGGAGGTCCTCTCTAAGTAGCTGAGGCTGGCCGTGAACCTGCGATCCTCCTGTCTCAGCCTCCCAAGTACTGGGATGACAAGTGTGTGCCACCACACCTGGGTTGCTTCTTATCTTATCCAGGTCTGGAAGCAGGGAGAAAGGAGGACAGGTCTTGGGCTAGGAAGAAAAATTGGTGTTGGTAGAGTGAAATGATTGACTATTGAATCACTTGTGTTACAATTCACTTTTCATTACAATTCCATTTTCTCATGAATCCCAACACTCTAACCATTATAGATATGATATTTTTACATTAAAATAAAAAGTTCTGGTTAATCAAGATACTAGGCATATTGCAGAGATATGTAACTTATGGAAGCCAGTTGAAATCTTTAAAAATGTTCTTTACCAGCATTATCAGAATCTAGAAAAAATTTTATTCTGTCTTTATTTTAAAAGCTCATGTGTTGCTGGGAGTGGTGATGAATGCCTGTAATTCCAGTGCTTGGGAGGCTGAGACAGGAAGATCACAGGTTCGAGGACAGCCTCAGCTGTCAAGACTCTCAGCAACTTAGCAAGACTCTGTTTCAAAACAAAATAAAAATTAAAAAAGGGCTGAGGGTGTAGCTTGGAGGTAGACTGCCCCTGGGTTCAATCCCTAGAAACACACACACACACACACACACACACACACATATGATCAGCTGATCTACTTTAGCATGAAAACAATAGTTTCACTCTGTTTTTTTTTTTATGTGTGTGTGTGCTAGGGATTGAACCCAGGTGTATTCTACCTTTGAGCTACACCCCCAGCCCTTTTAATTTTTTTTTTAAAACTTTGAAACAGGGTCTCATTAAGTTGCTAAGCAGGCCTTGAACCTGTGATCCTCCTTTCTCATTCTCCCAAGTACTGGGATTGCAGGTGTGTGCCACTGTGCCTGGCTCCAGTTTGACCCTTTTAAAATTTCTTCTCACTACAAGTTTAAATTACTTTTTAGCCACATCTTGATCACTGTCAGTGTTGTCACTATTTCCTATAACACAGACCATAAGGCTGTCAATTGCTGGCTGTGCTACAGGGGCCGTGGGTTGGTGTTTAGGGGCGGCCTCTTTCATTTGCATAGCGGCACATCCTTGCTCTGTCCATACCCAGCACTCTATTACTACTAAATCCACTATACATTTTCCACTTCACAGAATAATTATTAGCCACAGCCTCTTCTGCAGCATAAGTTTTCAGTGATAAATATGTAAAAGCATCAGGTACACTCTATCATCTGTTTAATTCATACACATGATAAAAGGCGACTCATAATTTTAGTGCTTTTGAGCAATTAAAGAGTGAAGTAGCCAGGCGTGGTGGCGCACGCTTGCAATCCCAGTACTTTGGGAGGCGGAGACCGGAGGATCCAGGTTCGCGGCCAGCCTCAGCTCTCTCTCTCTCTCTGTCTTTCTCTCTCTCTCTCTCTCTACCTAGTGAGGCCCTCCGCAACTTCGTGAGACCTGGTTTCAAAATGAAGTATAAAAAAAAATAGGGCCGGGGGTGGAGCTTGGAGGTAGAACGCCCCTGGGTTCAATGCCCAGTACCACAAAAAAAAAAAAGAGTGAAGTAGCTTTTAGCATAGATATGTGATAGTAACTATCTTCCACTGCTATATTGCAGATATTTAGAGATTAATAGTGATAACTGATAAATAAATTTTGATAATAGCTCATGATTCTTTATGAGAAAACATCAAGTTTATTGACTATGGCTATTATCATAAACTTCTTACCAATATTATAACTTATACTTGTTTTTACTACAAGGACTGAAGCTTGGAGCGATGCCTCTGTAATCTGGTCTACTTCTTGCCCTTGGCAACCAAAATTCCTTAAATTAGAACTCGAAAAATATAATTTTGGGCATAGTCCATTACTGGAGAGATCACAATTGAAAGTTACCCTAATGTTTCAATGCTATAAACTATTTGAAATATCCCAATAACAGATGTGCTCTAGAGACTAAAAGCAAATAGATTCATCTTATAAAATCCTATATTCAGACATCAATCCACCATATTCAGTGGCACTTTACTTTTGCAAGACAATTGTGCAAGACAATTATACTCAAAGATGTCCCTGCACCAATTATAGTTCTGTATTCCCACTGTAGAGTTGTGATAGAATTCTCAATGATAATACTTGTGTTATCTTTATTACTATTTTTTTGAAATGGGGATTGAACCCAGAGTTGCTCTACCACCGAGCTATACCCCCTGACCTTTTCATTTTTTATTATGAAACAGGGTCTCACTCTCTTTCTGAGGCTGCCCTCGAACCTGCAGTCTTCCTGTTTCAGCCTCCCAAGTACTGTGATTACAAGTGTGCGTCACTGTACCTGGCATGGAGAACCTAATTTTTAAGACTTAGAAATTATCAATTCCATTATGGAAAACTCTGATAATGCTATTCTTTCATTATGAAAAACAAAATAGGCACACAAATAAGATCTTTTATCCTTATAAATTACCAGAGACTTTAAGTAAACTATATCTGTATGACCTTGTCAGTCTGCTTGCCGCAAGAGAACAAAATTCACATACCGTTTCTAGCTTATTCTTTCTGCTTTGTTTTGTCTGTTTTGAGTTCTGCACAAGACTCATTTGAAACTGGGTTACACTGCTAAAAGTCTGCAAACATTGTCCTAAATACACTATGCTTACGCCAACGTTCAATGACTGTAGGCAACTGAGGAAAAACTTTCCAATTACCTCCAAATTAATCCAATCATTCAATCAATTAGCTAACACTAAAAGATGGGTAATATATAATGTCTTAACACACCCATAAAGAATGCAGAAACTAATGTGTGAGAGATATACATAAGTATCTCTGTGCCCAGATCTTTTGATTGTTTCTTAAAGAATGGGTAAGTAAGGGAACATAGATATTATTTTTTGTCAAACAAAAACAAAAACAAAAAAAGGAAGGAAGCATTGATACATGCTACAATGTGGATGGACCTTGAAGGTATTAAACTAAATGAAAGAGACCAGTCATAAAGAAGTACAAGCAATCTCAAGAATGAAGGCAAAGTAACATCACTGAAGTGAAAGTTGCTGTGGGAACACAGAGGGTTGCTCAGCTCTTCTTAGTGGAAAGATTAGTGTAGACTTGCCAGAGGCAGTTCACGTTGACGCTTTTGAGGATTTTTTGTTTGATGCTTTTTGTTTTTGAGGCAGTGTCTTCCTATGTTGCTCAGACTTGCCTTGGACTCTTGCACGTAAGGATTAGTCCCCTCAGCCTCCCCTGTAGCCGGGACTGCAGGCCCATGCGCCTGTGCCCAGCTCTTCTGAATGATTTTTAAAGGATAGGTAAGTCAGGGTTGTAGGTATATCTTCACAAACACAGTGAGAAAGGAGGTAGAAAGCAGGGTACTGTCCAAGGAACTGAAAACAGTTTATCATGGCCTGAGCACCAGGCGTAAATGGAGGAGTGTCAAGAAAAGAACTGAGACAGGAGGATCGCAGGTTCACGGCCAGCCTCAGCTACTTAGTGAGGCCCTCTGCAACTTTGTAAGACCCGGTTTCAAAATAAAGAATAAAAAATAGGGCTGGCGGTGTAGCTCAGAGGTAGAATGCCCCTGGGTTCCATCCCCCAGTACCACAAAAGAAAAAAAAAAAAGAACTCCAGATGAGTGTAGAAGTTGCTAAAGGTGTCGCTGTATTCCGGCAGTCCTCCTGTCTCAGCCTCCCAAGTACGGGGATTATCAGGCACACACCACTGTGCACCTGGTTTAGTGATGGCTTTTTTTTTTTTTTTTTTGCAGTACCGGGGATTGAACCCAGGGGCGTTCTACCTCCGCGCCACACCCCCGGCCCTATTTTTTATACTTTATTTTGAAACAGGGTCTCACGAGGTTGCGGAGGGCCTCACTAAATAGAGAGAGAGAGAGAGAGAGAGAGAGAGACAGGGAGACAGAGAGAGAGAGACAGAGAGACAGAGAGAGCTGAGGCTGGCTGCGAACCCGAATCCTCCAGTCTCCGCCTACCAAAGTACTGGGATTACAAAAGTGCACCACCACGCCTGGCTTAGTGATGGCTTTTTATGTGATAGTTTTGCTTAAAAATCCCGGTGTAAGCCAGGCGTGGTGGCCCACGCTTGTAATCCCAGTACTTTGGGAGGCGGAGACTGGAGGATCCGGGTTCGCGGCCAGCCTCAACTCTCTTGCTCTCTCTCTCCCTGTTTCTCTCTCTCTCTCTCTCTCTCTCTCTCTCTCTCTCTCCTTAGTAAGGCCCTCCGCAACTTCGTGAGACCCAGTTTCAAAATAAAGTATAAAAAAAAATAGGGCTGGGGGCGTAGCGCAGAGGTAGAACGCCCCTGCGTTCAATCCCCGGTATCACACACACACACACAAAAAATCCCGGCGTAGTGGCATATGCTTGTAATTCCAGTACTTGGGAGGCTGAGACAGGAGGATTGAAGGTTCAAGGCCAGCCTCAGAAATTCAGTGAGGCTCTCAGCAACTTAGTGAGACTCTGCTTCAAAATAAAAAATAAAATAGGGCTGAGGGTGTAGCTTGGAAGTAGAGTGCCCCTGAGTTCAATCCCAGCACCTGTCCCCTCCCAGACCATAGTTTTATTAAAACAGACAGGTGAAACTCTTTTTTTTTTCTGTGATCCTCTTGTCTCAGCCTCCCAAGTACTGGGATTACAAGTATGCGCCCCCACGTCCAGCAGATAAAACTCTTTCTAAAGATTATTTTATGCTGGGCGTGGTGGCGTATGCTTGTAATCCCAGTACTTGGGAGGCTGAGACCGGAGAATCAGGGTTCATGGCCAGCCTCAGCTACTTAGTGAGGCCCTCTGCAACTTAGTGAGACCCTGTTTCAAAATAGAGAATAAAAAAAATAGGGTTGGGGGTGCAGCTCGGAGGTAGAATCCCCCTGGGTTCAATCCCCAGTACTGCAAAAAAAAAAAGATTATTTTACTATGATACAGCCAAATTTTAAGAAGTAACATTAAGAGTCTTTACCTATCTGCTCTTAAAACAAAACTAAACAGAAAAAATAGTGTGATCTCTAAGCTCATTTCTCTAACTGATTTGATTCCATATCTAGAATCTTGAGGTCTGTTTGTATCTGAGTCAGCAGTCTCATATCAAGATACTGTGTACAGGCCAGGGCGCATGGCACATATATGTAACCCCAGTACCTGGGAGACGAGACAGGAGAATTGCAGGTTTGAGGCCAGTCTCAGCAACTTAGTGAGACCCTGTTTCAAAATTAAAAAAAATAAAAAAAGGACTGGGGGTCTAGCTCAGAGATATCAATGGGTTCAATTTGCAGTTTAAAAAAATTTAAAAAGATATTGTATACTGAACCTTTCCTCAGAGCTTTGGCTGTCCACGTGGAACTCATGTAAGAATATTCATTTGAGCATTAATTATGGTGGTTGGTGTTTGATTGACTCTTGAGTGTCCATCGCTAGGAGAGTGGCTAGGTAAAGTGTGGAGTTTGCATACCATGGCAACAAGGCAGGAATTAGAAGTAGCTAAGTAGACTTACACATTCAATACAGATGAGCTTAAAAGCATAGTGCAGAATAAAAAAGATGCACAAAAAAAGAAAGATGCACAATACTATTTAAGTAAATAAATTTACCTTTATCTTTATACAAAGCAATGTATTTTGCAAGAACACTTACAAACAAAAAGATATTCATTCAACCCTTTGGCACAGTTGCCTACAGGGAGATGAAGGAGGAAGGAGTGGCGAATACGGATTAAAGAGAATGAATAAATAAAATATGGGCAAGGCCTTGCACAGACCAATGATGATAATGGGACTTAATATGATTAATTCAATTCTGTGCACTTGGGGCACCCACTCCTCCTCCCCCAAAAGACCCAGGGATAAAAAAAAACAAAAAACAAAACCTCCTGTGCTCTTTCATCATGTATTAGCTCTGCATGTATATCTAATCTCTTCAGATAAAGTTGTTCCAAGTAAGTTTGGGGAACACACACACACACACACACACACACACACACGGGATTGAACTACCCAGGGGCATTCTACTTCCAAGCTACACCCTAGCCCTATTTTGTTTTGAAATGGGTCTCACTAGGTTGCTGAGAGTCTCTCTAAGTTGCTGAGGCTGATTTCAAACCTGCGATCCTCCTGTCTCAGCTGCCCAAGTACTGGGATTACAGGCATATGCCACCATGCCTGGCTCATTCCTAATTTATAAAATCTCACTTTTGAAATTGCCTTTGAAAAGGAGCTGTGAACGACGAATTTATAACAGATTTTATATTTTTCCCAAATCACAATAGGAAGCAAAGAACTGCTCCACACCCCAAATCAAAAATATAAATGGCCGGGTGTGGTGGCGCACGCTTGTAATCCCAGTACTTGGGAGGCTGAGACAGGAGGATCTGGGTTTGCGGCGAGCCTCAGCTACTTATTAGCAAGGCCCTCTCCAACTTAGTGAGACCCTGTTTCAAAATAAAGAATAAAAAATAAGTATAATGAGACATATTACATGGTACTATTTATATAAATTAAAATTACATGTATGCAATATATTTTGCAAGAACATCTATTGACAAAAAGCACTCATCCAACCATTGCAGTTGAGGACTGGAAGGAATAGTCACACATTTGTATTGGCACCCAACAGTAGAAATGGAAGTTTAAAGATGGGGCATGTGTGCGAAGAAGTTGAGGAAAATTTGCTACATCCTAGGCACTGAATTAGATATTTCATGGATATTCTCTTATTTAATTCTTACAACAACCTGTGAGGTAGGTTACAATCCTTATTTTACAAATAAGAATATTGATAGCCAGAAAACTTAATTATGTTTGTGTGTGTATGTGTGCGTGTACTGGGGATTGAACCCAGGGGCATTCTACCTCTGAGCTATACCTCCATCCCTATTTTATTTTTAAATTCTGAAACAGGTTCTCACTAAATTGCAGAGGGTCTTGCTAAGTTGCTGAGGCTGGCTACAAACCTGCAATCCTCCTGTCTCAGCCTCCCAGGTACTGGGGTTACAGAGGCTCCACCACACCAGGCTTAATCATGTTCTTAAGTGATATTGATGATGGTGGAAGTTAATTATTACTTCTGTAGCTCAGTATTTCATATTGTGTCCTTTCGAGATCTTAAGGGAAAAAAGAAGCCCAGAATGTGAAAGTAACTTAACCTATAGTTAGGAGTATTTATTTTTTTCAGTTCTTCCATTTACGTGGAACTTTTCCATGGCCTTTAAAAACATATTTGTTACTCTTTAACTGTGTTAAAATTAAAAAGACCAGTGGTCTGGTTTGTACATGCCATGCTGCAATCAAATGGAGATCTCACTCTCCAGCTAGTTATTCATTAAGTGGAACTGAACGATAATCAGAGCGTTGACATTGGAATTGATTAAAGCTGAAGCTGGAGCCCTGGGCTGCCTCTTAAACCCCTGCCATCGAGTTCAGAGAAAGGGTTTATAGTAGTTCATTTCTTATCATCATGTTATACCATGATATTGACAGCATGCAACCTTCCAAAATAGATTTCTTGGGAAAAATTTTAATTTCTCCTTAAAAATACTTTATAATGAACACCGAACACATCTATATTCAGATTTATAAGGAAATAAATGATCTGTTGAGTCAGATTCTTTTTATACCCAGTTTTTATAAGTTGAACTTAAAATATAAATTATAGATTATTCATAATTTATGTTTTTGTGATTATGGTATCTCCCCTGCCAGGTAAGTATATAATTTAGGTTTTCAAACAATTTCTTTTATATAAGTAGAGGGCAGGAAGTGAGGCCAGGGTAGAGAAAAGGAAAATGGGAAATGCAGTAGTTACTAGTGACAATATTTTTTTCTTTTAATTGTGTAGAAGAGAAAGGACATAGATGAAAGAGAAAAGCAATAATTGAAATGACTTGCCATTGGGCAGGGGCAGATGTGAGTATGGATTTGGCTCTATTTTTTATTCTTTATTTTGAAACAGGGTCTCGCTAAGTTGCGGAGGGCCTCACTAAGTAGCTGAGGCTGGCCATGAACCCGGATCCTCCGGTCTCAGCCTCCCAAGTACTGGGATTACAAGCGTCGCCACCAGGCCCGGCTGAATTTGGCTCTTAACTTTGTTAAAAATATTTTTTAAAGAATGAGGTATCAGCTGGGCATGGTGGTACATGCCTATAATCTCAGTACTTGGGAGGCTAAGACAGGAGAATCACAGGTTTGAAGCCAATCTTAGCAACTTAGTGAGACTCTCAGCAACCTAGTAAGACCCTGTTTCAAAACAAAGCAAAACACAAAAATAAATGAAAAGGATCCAGGCATGGTGGCACATACCTGTACCCAGTACTTGGGAGGCTGAGAGAGGAGGATTGTAAGTTTGAGGACAGCCTCTGCAAGTAGTGAGACTCTCATCAACCTAGCGAGACCCGGTTTCAAAAAAGAAATTAAAATAGGATGAAGGGTATAGCTTAGAGGTAGAACACCCCTGGGTTCAATCTCCAGTACCACACACACAAAAATACATAAATACATAATAAATAAATAAAAATGGCTGAGGGTATCAGGGAGGTAGAACACTTCTAGGTTAAATCCCCAGTACCACACACACACACACACACACACACACACACTGAGATGTCTTAGTGTGTGTGTGGGTGCAAACCAAGAAACAATCAGAAATTTGGCTTTTTATTTCGGATGATATATTTCCAAGGCTACAAGCCCATCCTGGAAAAGCTAACTCTACATGTTCTCTGCCAAGAACATCAGCTAATGACTACAAAAAAAAAAAAAAAAAAAAAAAAAAAAAAAAAAGGAAATGGGTCTTGTCTACATTAGGAGAAAAATATGGTCTTCCTTTTATTTCATGGACTGTCTCTCTTTAAAACTAGGGCGCCAAAGTTCCTGTCCTTCCCTTTGTCATGTTGGAGGCAGCTCATGGAGACTGTCTTTGGCCATGATTTCAGGAGAGGGAGGGAGCAGGATAGTGCGCTGACACGGAAGGGGGAAGGAGTGTGCTGGCTGCCCCGTCTTTGTCACTGAGGTGCAGCAGACTATCATAGCCAGGAGAGAGGGAGAAATGTGTTGGCCATCAATTTTGATGAATGCTGATGCTTGACAATCAATATTCTGGTTTAAAGCACATATTTTAATTTGACAATGGGAGTGGTCATGGTGCCGTATCTAGGGGAAGGGATGGATTGGGCAAGGATGATTGATGTCTGACCAAATGAGTTCTTGTGTGGCTCTTCCCTGTTAGGAAGGACTTTGCAAGGAGCAGTTGGTTAAAAGTGATCACTCCTGTAAAGCTTTCCAAAAGAGGGTTTGGCTTTTCATCTATTGATGCTGCTTATGTTGTCCTACTTTACAGCTTAAGCTAGAATTTGTCTTTGGCTCAACGGACTGCTGATAGCTCTTGAACCATAAAGCATGTATATTCAAGCATTCCTCTACACATTGGTTACACATTGGCGGGACAGGGGTTCTGTACTCTTTCCATTTGTTTATTGCATTCTTACTGTATTAGTTACTATGTGGGAGATTTAGAAAAGTACAATGTGTTCTAGAAGATTTCTTTGAGTAAAAAACTTTGTATCTAATTAGAGAGTAGTTTATAACTCATAGAATATTACGATATAAATACATATATACATTTAAGTGAAATCTTGAGTCTAAAAACTGTAAAAATTCAATTAAGAAAAGACCCCACTGTATTCTGGAAAGATTTCTTGGAGAAGACTGGACTTTGACTTTGGCTTGAGGGATGGAACAGGATTTAGATAAGAGAAAAGGAAACATGCCTTCTAAGTAGCCAGGGTCAAATTTAGTGTCTAGAAGGAAAATTATGATGTACAAATACCATATGTAATTGAAAATAATTCTAAAGCTGTAAATCACAAAATATGCGTGTGTGATGAAATTAAAACAGTTTATTTCAGATTTTCTGCCTGGAAAATTTGGGATAAGTCCATTATAGTCTAACAGTGTCTTTGCTAGTGTCTTAAATATGTATGTCTATTGAGTTGTTCCCCACTGGGAGTGGAAAAATCAGTAGCTTAGTGGTAACAAAGAGGAAGAGGACAACAGGGAGAGTTTTTTCGTATTTGACTGGCTTAATCCAGTCATGATTCATTCCCTGGGACTGGGTTAGATCAATGGCACTGTGCTTAACTGAACAAAGAGGATTTTATTGTCATAGAAGTAGAATAGGAGACTTAAGTATTGAGTGGACAACAAATAAAATTTGCTGTAACTATTAACTTAGAAGAAGTAGAGGAGCCGGGCGTGGTGGTGCACGCTTGTAATCCCAGTACTTTGGGAGGCGGAGACTGGAGGATCCGGGTTCGCGGCCAGCCTCAGCTCTCTCGCTGTTTGTCTGTCTGTCTGTCTGTCTCTCTCCTCTTAGTGAGGCCCTCCACAACTTCATGAGACCCGGTTTCAAAATAAAGTATAAAAAATAGGGCCGGGGGCGTAGCGCGGAGGTAGAATTCCCCTGCGTTCAATCCCAGGTACCGCAAAAAAAAAAAAAAAAAAAAGAAGTAGAGGAAATGGTAATATAGTATAACTCAAGTCTGGGCAGAGATTTATAGAATATTTATTAATTTGACAAATAGAGCTGGGCATGGTGGTGCATGTCTGTAATCCTAGTACTTAGGAGGCTAAGACAGGAGGATTGCAGGTTTGCAACCAGCCTCAGCAACTTAGTGAGGCCCTTTGCAACTTAGTGAGACTTTGTTTCAAAATAAAATAGGGCTGGGGGTGTAGCTCAGAGGTAGAATGCCCCTGAGTTCAATTCCCACAAACAAATGAAAAATAAAAACAAATACAATTACTGAGCCCTATTACAGGTCAAGCACTTTTTTTTAAAGATGTTGGGATGTGTGTTTTGTGTTTGTGTTGGAGAGGACAATAAATAAATAATCCAATGCATATTTAATATAAAATCAAGCAGTAACGCGTGAAATAAAGTAAGGGAAAGTAAGAGAGCATGTGATGAGCAGTATTCTATTTTAGAGAAAGTATTGAGAGACCTGAATATGTGGGGGGAAATGTAATTGGAGGAAGAGTGCTCCAGGAAGAGGGAATAACACATAGAAAGGTCCCAACGAGGGATGTGCTTGGCATGGTTGGGTGATAGCGAGAAGGCCAGCAATGCTGAAGCAGGGTGAGCAAGGGAAGAGTGGTAGCCACTGATGCTAGTGAGGTAGCCAGAGGCTAGATCATGCAAGGCCTTGCAGATTCTGGTAAGGGGTTTGTATTTCATTACATTAAAAGACATTGGAATCTGGGTGTGGTGGCACACACCTGCAATCCCAGTACTTGCGAGGCTGAGACAGGAGAATCACAAGTTTGAGGCCAGCCTCAGCAATATAGTGAGGCTCTCAGCAACTTAGTGAGATTCTGTTTACAAATAAAAAATAAAATCAGTCTTGGGTGTAGCTGTGAGGTAGAATGCCCCTGGGTTCAATCTCCAGCAACACACACACACACACACACACACACACACACACACGACATTGGGATCTGGGTGTGGTAGTGCACACCTGTAATCCCAATACTTGCAAGGCTGAGACAGGAGGATCACAGGTTCGAGGCCAGTGTGCGGTAACTTAGCGAGACCCTATTTCAAACAAAAAATAAAATAGACTGGCAGTGTAGCTCAGAGGTAGAATGCCTCTGGGTTCAATCCCCAGTACCACAAAAATGAATAAATAAATAAGTAAATAGAAAGTGGAGCTAAAGAAATTTGCTAATGGATCAAATGGCATGTGGAAGAAAGAGAGGAGTCAAGAACGACTCCAAGGTTTTGACTTAAGTAGATGGAAGAATGGAAATGCTACTAATTGAGATGAACACAAAGGGCAGAGTACTTTGGGAGCAAAAAATCAAGAGTTTGATTTTCTACTTTTAAATTTTGAAATACATGAGCCAGGTGTGGTGGTGTACGCAAGTACTGGTGCTCCCAGTACTTGGGAGGATGAGATAGGAGGATCACAGGGGACAACCTCAGCAAGTAGTGAGACTCTCATCAATCTAGAGAGACCCTATTTCAAAATAAAAATAAAAAATAGGGCTGGGGGTGTAGCTCAGAGGTTGGAATGCCCCTCAGTTCAATCCCCAGTACAAAAAAAAAAAGAAAAGAAAAAAGAAAGAAATGCATACCAGATATGTGGTAATGCCCACAACTTTCTTTTCAGCTCTCCATTCTTACCAACAATGCATTATGCACACCTAATGTCTGTGTTTTCAACCCCAGTGGCTTGGACAATTGAAACATGGGGAGAGCCGGGTGTGGTGGCACATACTTGTAATCCCATTACTTGGGAGGCTGAGATGGGGGGGGGGTCACAGGATCGAGGACAGCCTCAGCAAGTAGTGAGACTCTCATTAACCTAGTGAAACCTTGTTTTAAGATAAAAATAAAATAGGGCTGGGGGTGTAGCTTAGAGGTAGAATGCCCCTGAATTCAATCCTCAGTACCAAAAAAAAAAAAAAAAGAAGAACCCCAGGCTACAAAACATGGGGAGAAAGGAAGAGGAGTATCTAAGAAGTGACATAATGAAAACTGGAAGAGAAGGGTAAGGTTGGGAGGCAGGTAATAAAACTCGGGAAGCAGTGGGAGGTGAGAATTTACATGTCCAACAGCTCCCGGGTATACTGCTGTTGCTGCTACTCCTGCTGCTGGCCTACAGACCATATTTTGAGTAGCACTGCTATAGATGTAATAGCATTGAAAAATATTTTCAGCTGCAAGAATAGTGGCTTCCACAAATTGAGGGTTTTTTTTTTATACAACAAAAAGATCTGGAGGTAGGCAGTCCAGGACAGGTGTGATCAAATTTTCAGGCTTTGTATCAGTTCATCTTCTGCAAATTGGTGTGTTGCCTCATGGTTTCAAGATGGCTGCTGCTCTTGAAGACATTTCGTTTATGGTCTAAGCAGAAAGATAGGGCTATATCTGCCTCCTTTATCAGGAAATGCTTTCCCAGGGTCTTATTTAGCCCAAACTGTTCATTTAGCCATCCCTAGTTGCAAGAGAAACTAAGAGATTATTTAGCTTTTCTAGCTTCTGTAGTAGAGGAAGCCAAGGAAGAAAAGGTAGAGATGGATGCCAACTGAGTCAACCTTTGGATCCTGCAACATAGTTATAAAAATGGCAAATGCTCTGCACCACTGTGTGAGCACATGTTCAGCATGTGTTCACCACATGTGAGCACATCCCTGCCTGATGTACTTGGTCCTCAGGGTCCATCTTTACTTGAGTGGTGCCTGTGAAGGCCTTCCTGATTTTCTCTTGGTGATTTAAACCCTACGGCAACTTTATGGTTGCTGAGTGTGTATTTGCCTAATGAATTGATTTCTGGGTATTTTCAAGGTTGCTGTTCTGAAAAAGCCAATTGACTGTGTAGAAAACGGAGCTTTCTTGTCTTATGTAACTATTGCATTTCCCCCTGAAATCTTGTTAATACAGACAGCACTGGCACTCAGAGCCAATTTAGAGAATCTGGTTTATTTATTAACCATATTTTCTATTTCATTAGTGGGAAATAGAGTTACATTGGTAATATTTTCTGCAGCCAAGTGTGATTCTGGGACCAGTAGAGGGTCATTTTAGAATTTCCTGTTCCTGTTGTGTCTGCCACATGGAAAAATACTGGTTTGAGATAGTAGAAGCAGGTCTACTCTCTTCTTCCTAGGGAGGGAGCTTCATTTTCAAACGTTATTTGACTCCGTGTGGATCATTTGGCTAAATGAGAAAAGCATTTAGGAATGGAATGCAACATACCTTAGTCCAGTAAGTTTCTTCTTTCAGCAATAAACAACTGTTGTTAAGTATCTACCAATTTATTGATTCAGCAAGTATTTATTTATTTATACTTTTATTGGTGCATCATAGTCTCACATTATAATGTATTTCATAGTGATAGTGACATACATGCACACAGCACTTGGTGGGCTTTCCCCTGGTTCCCTCCCCTTCTCCCCACCCCACCTTCCCCATACAGGGTATTGAGATTGACATTGGTATTCTCACATGTGTACATAATGTCCATGGAAGTGATTCCTTCATTGATTCTCCCTTTCCCCCCTTCCCCTAGACCATCTCCCTGGCTCCACTGGAGTTTCTCCTCCATTATCTGAAGTCACTCAGCTATCCCAATTACTCCCTAGATTCCCCACATGAGAGAAAACATATGACCCTTCACTTTCTGTGACTGGCTAATCTCACTTAACACAATGTTCTACATGTCCATCCATTTTCCTGCAAATGACATAATTTTGTTCTTCTTTATTGCTGAGTATAATTCCATTGTGTGTATATCCCATAATTTTGTAATCCATTCATCTGTTGATGGACACCTAGGTTGGTTCCATGATTTGGCTATTGTGAATTGTGCTGCTATGAACATGGATATGCATATATTACTATAATATTCTGATCTCAGTCCCTTTGGAAAGATACCCAGGAGTGGTATAGCTGGAAAGTATGGCGGATTCATATTGTATTTGGGTCTATTTGAGACCTAATGTCCTGAAGAGTTTGTTTTATAAAGTCGGTGCACCCACATTTGGGGCATAAATGCTTACTATCATTACATCTCTTTGGATTGTTCCTTTTATTAGTAAGAAGTGACTTGCTTTGTCTCTTGTGATAAGTTTTAGCTTAAAGTCTGCTTTGTCGGATATGAGTGTTGCTACTCCTGCTTGTTTTCGATCTCCATTTACATGGTATATCTTTTTCCATCCTTTCACTTTAGCCTATGGATATCTTTGCCTGTAAGGTGAGTTTCTTGCAGGCTGCATATAGTTGGATTATGGTCTTTGATCCACATTGCCAGTCTATGCCTTTTAATTGGGGAGTTTAGACCTTTGATATTTAGTGTTATTATTGAAAGATAATTTTTGTTTCCTGTCATTTTGAGTTCTGTTTTATGTTTGATATAGTGTTATTTCTCCTTCACTTAGTTGCCCATCTGGTGGGATTTGCCCCTTTTCTGGTTCTGGTATTTATTTCTTTTTCTTCTTTGTGTTTTATTTCTTTTAAGTATTTTCTCTAGTGCTAACTTAGTGGTCATGAATTCTTTTAGTTTTTGCTTGTCTTGGAAGTTTTTTTTTCTCCATCAATTTTGAATGATGTATTTGCTGGATATAACAGCCTTAGGTAGAAGTTGTTTTTTTTCAGGGTCTGGAGTACATCATACTAGCCCCTCCTAGCTTTCATGACTTGGGTTGAGAAGTCTGGAGTGATTCTTATTGTTTTGACCCTGAATGTCACCATTCTTTTGTTCTTGATGCTTTTAAGATTCTTTCACTGGCCTCTATGTGAGTCATTTTGATTATCATGTCGTGTGGAAATGTTCTTCTTTGATCTTGTCTTGTTGGTGTTCTTTTTTTTTTTTTGTAGTACTGGGGATTGAACTCAGGGCTGAGTTACACCCCCAGCCCTATTTTTTATTTTTTATTTGGAAACAGGGTCTCACTAAGTTGCGGAGGGCCTCACTAAGTAGCCGAGGCTGGCCGCGAACCCTGATCCTCCAGTCTCAGCCTCCCAAGTACTGGGATTACAAGCATGCACCGCCATGCCTGGCTTGTCTTGTTGGTGTCCTGAATGTCTCCTGTACATAAATTTCCAAGTCTTTTGCTATGTTAGGGAAATTATCTGATATTATATCTCTGAAGAGGTATCCAATACCCTTGGTTTGTGCTTCTTGACCTTCTTCAATGTCTATTATCCATAAGTTAGGTCATTTCATGTTATTCTATATTTCTTGGATGTTCTGGTTGTGCTGTTGTATTGTCTTCTCTATGTTGTTGACTTTGTGGTCCATTTTGAATAAGCTGTCTTCCAATAGTGAGACTCTATTTTCCATGAGGTCTGGCCTGCCAGAAGTGGTTTCTATTGAGGTCTTTAATTCATTCATTGACTACTTCATTTCACTCAAAGCCTCTTTTTGGTTTTTACCTAGGGCCTCAATTTCTCTAGTTGTATATGTTTTCATTTCCTGTACACTTTCTCTCATTTCATTTCTGAGGCCTTTGATGATATTGAAAAATCAAAATTCTGAATTCTCCTTCTGACATTTCCTGCAGTTCAGTTTTGGTGGTCTCCCTGGTTGTTGAGTTGTAGGAGTTTATTTTTTCCTCGCTGGTTTTTATTCTCATGTTTTCAGAGTTCTCAGGTTTGTATTTCTGTTGTCTTGGCCTCCTTTTCCTCTTTGTTTGAGAGTCCTGTGTCTATTTGTTATCCCTTTATAATAAGGTCTACACTGGGGGAATATATTTGCCTCTATGAATCTGTCTCATAAAATCAATCTTCTGAGTTTTTCCCCCACAGCCTCTTTAACAAGATATAGTTCTTAGTGCAGGCAAACAGGAGTCTCTGATTGGCTTCAGGTCACTGTGCTCTCCAGACCCAGACTCCATAGGGCCTGAAACTATGATGTTTCATACAGAGCCTACAGCCTTCTCGTTGGGATTTATTGGCCCACTGACACACCACCTATGCTCTGCTGGTTGTGAACCTATGAAACTCTGCAGAGTGCTGACCTCTGGCCTCTTTGGTCACTGGGCTTAAGCTTAGCAGGGCCAATGATTACTATGTTCTGAGTTTGTGGCCTGGCTGGCTGAGTTTTGATTGTCCAGGGACACTACCACTGATCTTCTGGTTGCAATCACGTGGAGCACTGTCGGTCACTGGCATGCATGCATGCTTGGCACAAACTCTGCTGGCAGAGAGTGTTGAGTTCCCAGCCTGTA
Organism: Glis glis; assembly: GCA_004027185.1. Taxonomy (NCBI): domain Eukaryota; kingdom Metazoa; phylum Chordata; class Mammalia; order Rodentia; family Gliridae; genus Glis; species Glis glis. The sequence goes on along the minus strand of PVJS01003516.1, from coordinate 45,806 downwards.
GCTGTGATCAGGTGAACCCCTGTTGGCCACTGGCCTGTTTTCAGGGCCCAATCTCTGGCAGGGAGAGAGTGTACCATTCTGATCTTGGGGCTTGGGTGGCTCAGTTATTTATCCCCAGGGACACTGCTGCCGCTATGGGTGGTTACAATCATGTGAGACCTTGTTGACCTCTGGCCTTGGTGCTTATAGTGCCCAAACACCGCTGGGCATGAATTTATAGTCTTCTGAGCCTGTAGCACATTTGGCTGAGTCATTTCAACCCACAGAAACTACTGCTGGGTGGTCCTGTGGTGATTGCTGGAGACCCTGCAGGGGTGTGGCAAATTGCCGACCTTCCCACTAGAATGTCCCTAGGGACTGTCTGCTAATTCATGTTTCTGCTGTATCCATCTGTAACTCCTGCTCTCACCTCTGCAAGGATGATTTGCGAACTCACAGACCCTGCGAGTCAGTTCATTGTCACTCAAGTCCCTATAGCCATGCAGGCTCCCACTGGGACACTTTGTAGACCCACGGTCTTGACAAGTGCTGTTTGGGTCCCGGCAGGCAGGGACAAGTTTAGCTGCAGCCACAGGATTCCACTGAGTGGTTTGGCTGGTTGGTCTGTAGATTCATAGTGGTCTTGATGAGGTGGGATGTAGCTACTGGGATCCCTGCAGTAAGGGCCTGTCGTTTCTTGGTCCAAAATCAGCTGCAGCCACAGGATTTGGACGGTCTAATTGGTCAGTCTGGTGAGTTGCAGTCTTGAGGTATTCAAGCATGGAAAGAGGAGTGTGATTGCTTTTGATGATAGTTTTCTGTAGTCACTGGCTCAACGAGATTCTGCTTCTTTGCTGGAGTTGGTCTCTGAGAGCTACTGGGTCCGGCAGCCACCAGCCCTGGAGTAGGCTCGCCAAGATGGTGCCACCTCTGCTCTCCGCTCACCTGGTGAGATAAGGGAGCTCTTTCCAGTCTTCTGCTCTCTGTGCTGCATCCAATTCCACTGTCTTTGGACTGTCTTTCTTCTGTTGAGTTCTAACAGCTCTTCTCCTCTTGCCAAGAAGCAGTCTTCCCACTGGTTGAGTTCTGAGTTACAGAGCAACCTAAACACACTGTCTCCCTCTATTCTGCCATCTTTAATCCTAGCAAGTATTTATTGACCACTTACAATGTGACAGGTTCTGTGCTGTGTTCTAGAGACATAGCAGTGGCAAGACAGATACAGGATGTGAAGTCACAGTCTGGAGAGAGATGTAGTTGACCAAATGCACAATGACAATGAAGACTCTAACAGAATAGGAGCAATTATTGAGATTTCCTGGAGGAAGCCATGTCTAAACTGAGACCCCAAAGATCAAGAGAGGAGTTAGGCTAAAATGGGGATTGGCTCATGTAGGAACTCAAAAGGAGTTCAGTGGAAGCTGGGCACGGTGGTGCATGCCTGTAATATCAGTACTTGGGAGGCTGAGACAGGAGGATCACAGGTTCAAAGCCAGCCGCAGCAACTTAGTGAGGCCCTCCGCAACTTTGCATGACCCTGTTTCCAAATAAAAAATAAAATAGGGCTGGGGGTGTAGCTTGGATATAGAATGCTCCTGGGTTCAATTCTCAGCACCACACACACACAAAAGAAGTTTAGTGGAACAGTTTGTCAAGTATGAGTTATAGGTACAGTACTAAATGGGGAACAAAGAGACAAGTACTGAAATCTACCAGTGTTGGGGAGCGGTGAGGGTGGTTAAGAAAGAAGTTATAGAAGAAGTGAGGCTTGAGCTGAATCTTCATGTGTTCATTAATTCAGTTGTTGAAAAAACAAAATAAAAAATAAAAAACACAAGACCCAACCCATATAAAGATATAGAATATTTCCAGCACCCCAGAAAGTTGCTCATGATTGAGTTCAGTCAATCTCCACCTCCACTTCATGCAGACTGTTGGTGAGAATGAAAAGTAGTACAACTTTGGGGAAAGTCCTGGAAATACCTTGTGAAAGTAAATATACACCTACCTTATAATCCAGATATTTAGCATGTCAGCATTTACCCAAGAGAAATAAAAATGTGGCTCACAGAAAGACCTGTATAAGGACATTCATAGCTTTATTCATATTAGCCCCAAAGTGGACACAGGTTAGGTGTCCATTCATGAGAAATTGGATAAACAAAATATGGTTTATTCATACAATTGAATACTGCTGAGGGAAAGAATCACTGATACATACAACAATACAGATAAATTTCACAAAATGATACATCTGTATGACTCCATGTAGATGAAGTTCTAGAACAGGCAAAACAATCTATGATAGGAAAACTGAAAAGGATGATTAATTTTTTAAAGAAACAAATTACATTCCAAATTGATGGTACTGTTTAACATTTCACCCAAGATTGTATGAGAGTTCCAGTTTCTTCATATCCTTGCCAACTCTTGGTTTGTTGAGTCTTCAATTTCAGTTATTATAATTTTGGTGAATATTAATATTTCATTGTGACTTTTAATTATACTTCCATAATGGTCAGTGATGTTAAGCATCTTCTCATACTCTTATTTGCCACCCAGATATTTTCTTTGGTGAAGTGTCTGTCCAACTATTTTTGCTGATTTTTTTTTGTGTGTGTAATACTGGGGATTGAACCCAAGGGCGTTCTACCTCTGAGCTACATCCCAGTCCTGTTTTATTGTTTATTTTGAAACAGGGTCTCACTAAGTTGCAGAGGTTCTTGTGTTGCTGAAGCTGGCCATGAACCTGCAATCCTCCTGTCTGGGATTACAAACATGTGCCACCACACCTAGCATTTTTGCTCATTAAAAAAAATTGATTGTTTTGTTACTGTTGAATTTTGAGAGTTCTTTAGATATTCTGGATGTCTTTTTATCAGATACATGCTTTGCAAATATATTTCACTAGTGTGTGATTTGTGTTCTTATTTCTTAACAGTATCTTTGGCAGAATCAAAGTTTTTAATTTAAAAGAAATCAAATTTATCAGATTCCTTTCTTTTATATATTATGATTTTTGTCTTTTGTTGTCACATTTAAGAACTCTTTGCCTAACTCATTTTCAAAAAGATGTTCTCCTATTTTTTCTTCTAGGAATGTCATACTTTTAGATTATACACTTAGGTTTATGATTGCCCCTTTTCTACCACTGAGATAAATGCCCCAGCCCTTATGATCCATTTATCCATTTTGAGTTTGTCTGTGTGCAAGGTGTGGATCAAAGTTGCTGTTGTTCTTGTTTGCATAGAGGTATTCAAGTTTTCTAGCACTATTTGTTGAAGAGACTATCCCTTCAAGAATTTTGTGTGTGTTTGTCTTTGCTTTGTCAGAAATCATTTGTACATATCTACTTCCACCCTGGACTTTCAGTTCTGTTCCACTTATATATCTCTATCTCTATCTATCTCTATCTCTATCTATCTATCTATTTATCTATCATTTATCTATCTATCTATCTATCTATCATCTATCTATGTATCTATCTATGTATCTATCTATCTATCTATCTATCTAATCTTTGTGGTACTGGGGATTGAACCCAGAGACATTCTATCTTTGAGCTACAGCCCCAGTCTGATTTTATTTCTTATTTGGAAACAGGGTCTCGCTAGGCTGATGAGAGTCTCAATACTTGCTGAGGCTGTCCTTGAACCTGTGATCCTCCTGTCTCAGCCTCCCAAGTACTGGGATTACAGGCATGTGCCACCACACTCAGCCAATTTTTTAATTTTTAAGATACATTGTCCTGATTACTGTGGCTCTTTAATAAGTCTTGAAATTAGTGTTAGTCTTTCAACTTTGTTCTTTTTCAAAGTAATTTTAGGTTCTTTGTATTTCCATATAAATTTTAGAATCAGCCTATCAATTTCTGAAAAAAAGCTGATGAAAAAATTAGGTTGTCAATTTCTTTAAAAAAACCTTGCTGGTATCTTAATGAATGTATGGATTGATTTGGGATAATTCCCATTTTAACAATACTGAGTTTTCCAACCCAAGAACATGGCATATTTCTCTGCATATTTAGTTCTTCAATTTTTTTCTAAGTGTTTTGTAGTTTTCAGATTACAAGTCTTCCACATTTTTTGTCGGATCTATTAAAGTTCTTCAGTTTTTATTACTATTGTAAATGATATTGTTTTTGAAATTTCTATTCTGATCTTCCATTGCTACCATAGATAGAAGTATAATTTATTTTCATATACTGATCTTGTATTCAACATTGCTACACTCATTTATTAGTTCTGTAGCTTTTTAAAAATATCCCATTAGATTGTTATGAATATATCATTTACAAATATATATAATGTTGGTTTTACATCTTTCTTTCCAAACTAGATTCTTTTCATTTCCTCTTCTTGCCTACAGCACTGGCTAGAATGGTCAGTACACTGGTAAATAGAAGTGGCGAGAGCAGATGTTCTTGCCTTGTTCCTGACAGGAGCCCTCAAGCTTTTACCATTAAGTTTGATATTAGTTGTAGGTTTCATAGTTATTTTTTATTGTGTTGAGGAAGTTTCCTTCTATTCCTAGTTTACTGAGGATTTCAGGAGGAATGGATGTTGGGTTACGTCAAATGCTTTTTATATATCTACTGAGATGATCATATGGCTTTTATGTTTTAGTTTGTTAACACAATGAATTATTTTAATTGAATTATAAATTAAGATAAGTCTAAAAATATACTGCTGAATTATAATTTTAATATTTTATTAGAATTTAAAATTTCTAGCTGGGCGTGGTGGCGCACGCTTGTAATCCCAGTACTTTGGGAGGCGGACACTGGAGGATCCGGGTTCGCGGCCAGCCTCAGCTCTCTTGCTCTCTCCCCCCCCCCCCCCTTAGTGAGGCCCTCCGCAACTTCGTGAGACCCGGTTTCAAAATAAAGGATAAAAAATAGGGCTGGGGGTGTAGCGCGGAGGTAGAACGCCCCTGTGTTTAATCCCCGGTACCGCAAAAAAAAAAATTCTATTTATATGTGAAGTAATTATCTTTTTCCATATTTTAGGATTTATTATCAAGGTTATGTCATCTGGTAAAATGAATTGGGAAACATTTCTTCTTTTTCCATACTCCTTAGTATATGAATTATGTATTCCTCTTTAAGATTGTGAGAACTAATTTGTGAAATCACATGGAACTGTAACCTAGTATCTTTGGGAAAATATATATATATATATTTTTTGCGGTACTGGGGATTGAACCCAGGGGCGTTCTACCTCCGCGCTACACCCCGGCCCTATTTTTTATTTTGAAACCGGGTCTCTCGAAGTTGCAGAGGGCCTCACTAAGTAGCTGAGGCTGGCCGCGAACCCGGATCCTCCAGTCTCCGCCTCCCAAAGTACTGGGATTACAAGCGTGCGCCACCACGCCCGACCAATGGGAAAATATTTTTTGACACGCTTAAAAATTTCTTTTTTGGTATTATTCAGATTTACCCCTTTTTCTTTTTTATGCTTTTATTGGTGTATTGTAATTATACATCATAGTGCTATTCAAAGTGATACAAATATACATGTATACATCACTTGGTACCCTCTTTTCATTAAAGATTCTATAATGTATATATTTCCAGATTTTTTAAAAAAACATTACTGGGGACTAAATCCAAGGCCTTTCACATGCTAGGCAAGTGCTCTATCACTGAGTTACATCCCCATCCCTTTTTATTTATTTTTTATATTGAGACAGGATCTCACTAAGCTGCCCAGGTTGGCTTCAAACTTGTGATCCTCTTGCCTCAGCCTCCTGTGTAGTAGCTGAGATTACAGGTATGCACCACCATGCCTAGCTTAGAAAACTTTTTATTTAATAGAGATTTAAAATCTTTATATGTATTTGGTCCCCTTTCTTATTTCTTATGCTGTTTGTGTTTTTTCTTCTTACCATAATGGTTTTAAAAAATGAACCATTTCTTAAAATAGTTAATAATTTGAATTGATTAATTTCTGCTGTCAACTGTTATATTTTGTCTTCCCTTATATTTTTCTTAAATTTACCTTGTACCTCTTATTATGCTTCTGTTCTTAAACTAGTCATGTGACCTTGGGCAAATTGACTTAGCTAAAACTCCACTGTGAATATTAAATGAGATAATGCATAGAAAGGGTTATACAGTGTCTGGCACATAATATATTCTTGGTAAAAGTTAGCTTCACTATTATTCTGAAAACAACAAAAAAAATTTTTTTGGTATTGGGGATTGAACCCAGGGCATTCTACCTCTGAGCTACACTCCCAGCCCTATTTTAAAAAATACTTTCATTGGTGCATTACAGTCTCACATCATAACGTAAATCATAGTGATAGTGACATACATGCACACAGCATGTAGTGGGCTTTCTCCCCGGCTGCCTCTCTGTTCTCCCCCTTCCCCATACAGGGTATTGATATTGACATTGATATTCTCACATATGTACATAATGTTGATGGAAGTGATTCCTTCGTTGATCCTCTCTCTCTCTCTCTCCCTCTCCCTCTCTAAACCACCTCCCTGGCTCCACTGAAGTTTCTCCTCCATTATCGGAAGTCCCTCTGGTATCCCGATTACTCCCTAGCTTTTCCACATGAGAGAAAACATATGACCCTTCACTTTCTGTGACTGGCTAATCTCACTTAACATAATGTTCTCCAGGTCCATCCATTTTCCTGCAAATGCATTAGTTTGTTATTTTTTATTGCTGAGTGGAATTCCATTGTGTGTATATCCCATAGTTTTGTAATCCATTCATCTGTTGATGGACACCAAGGTTGGTTCCATGATTTGGCTATTGTGAATTGTGCTGCTATGAACATGGACACGCATATATTTCTGTAATTCTCTGATCTCAGTTCCTTTGGAAAGATACCCAGGAGTAGTATAGCTGGACTCTCAGACCTATTTTATTTTTTATTTCAAAACAGGATTTTGAGCCGGGCGTGGTGCCGCACGCTTGTAATCCCAGTACTTTGGAAGGCGGATACCAGAGGATCCGGGTTTGCGGCCAGCCTCAGCTCTCTCTCTCTCTCTCTCTCTCTCTCCCTGTCTCTCTCTCTCTTTCCCTGTCTCTCTCTCTCTCTCTCTACTTAATGAGGTCCTCCGCAACTTCGTGAGACCCGGTTTCAAAATAAAGTATAAAAAAATAGGGCCGGGGGGTGTAGCGCAGAGGTAGAATGCCCCTGGGTTCAATCCCCGGTACTGCAAAAACAAAACAAAACAAAACAAAACAAAACAAAACAAAACAGGATTTTGCTAAGTTGCTGAGGGCCCTGCTAAGTTGCTGAGGACGGCCTCAAACCTGCAATCCTCCTGTCTCAGCCTCCCAAGTACTGGGATTACAGGCATGTGTCACCATGCCTGATGTTTATTCTGAATTTTAATCCATATTTATATGTCCTTCACTATCCTATGTGTCCCTCCAAAGTAACAGCTCTCTCTTATTTACCCTGTCTCCTCCAATCCCCTGCACAATGCCTTAGTAACTTACACTTATTAAGCGAATGATCTCTCCCTACGTACTACACGTCTGTGTTTAGGAGGCAATCTTCCATCACGTAGGACTCCCACTCACCCTTAATTATACCTCAGTGCATTTTTGACTTTTGAATAAACAAGAGTTGATGTTGGTTTAAACAAATTGTAGCATATTTAAAAGATCTGTAGTTTTTCTAGAATTCAGCAATTCAAATTTAGATTTGCTGTCCTCAAAACAGCTGGAAATGCTTATTTTCCATCTTAAACATATAATTTGTGGTAACACACACAATTAAATACTTGGAAAAATGCACCATGGTTACTTAATTATTGGCATGAATAGATCTGGCATATCATAATAATATAGCAAGAAGACAGCTTCTTGATGGAAGGCACTATTTTGATTTAAATTATATATATGTATTATAATTCTTATATAAGGATGATACTACTGGGTATTTGGTTTGATTCTTTGTGTGTGTGTGTGTGTGTGTGTGTGTGTGTGTGTGTGTGGTATTGGAGAGTAAACCCAGGGGCACTCTACCACTGAGCTACCTCCCTGGCCCTTTTTATTTTTATTTTTGAAACAGGCTATTCTAAGTTGCCCAGGCTGGCCTCAAACTTGCCATCCTCTGACCTCAGCCTCCCATGTAGCTGAGATTACAGGCTGGTTTTATTCATAAAATAATAGTTCTGGGTTTAGTATAAGCTGTCTATACTTCTTAAAAATTCATATTAAAATATTAAAGATAATTATAACAGTAAGAGTAGCCGCTGCTATGTACTATATGCCTGCGTGTGCCAGACATTCAGCTATTATTTTATTATATATTATTTTATTTTTGCTATCGTAACAACCCAGCAAGGCATATATTATTTCTGTTTAACAGATGAGAAACTCATCTGAGGTGTAGCAGGTGTATTAGTTTCCTTCTGCTGCTGTAAGAAATAATCACAAATGTGGTGGTTTAAAACAACAGAAACTTATTCTCCCATAGTTCTGGAGACCAGAAGTCTGGACTCAAGGTGTTAGGAAAGCTGGTACTTTTTGGAGGCTCCAGAGAAGCATCCAGACCTGGCTTCTTCCAGCTTCCTGTGGCTGTTGGATTCTTTAGCTTGTGGCCACATCACTCAGTCTCTGACTCTGTCTGCATATTGCCCTGTCCTCTGTGTGGTGTATTCTCTTCCTGTGTATATTCTACAGACATTTGTGATAGCACTGGGGGCCCACCTGGATAATCCAAATAATGTCTGCATTTTAAGTTCCTTCATTAATCACACTTATAAAAATTTTAGTGTGTAAGGTAACACTCACAGGTTCCAGGGGTTCAAACCTGGATGAACCTGGAAATGTCTTTGGCACCATTATCAGCCTCCCTCAGCAGGATTAAGTAACATGACAAAAATCTATAACTAGTAAGTGGCAATTGTGAAAGCTGAATCTGATCCGTTTGACTTCAGACTTTGTACTCAAAGTGGGCATCTGCAAGGTAGCTGTCCAGTCAGGAAGCGATATTGATGAGCCAGAGATGGAAGAGTCAAGATGTGAGGACTTGGCTACCAAGAAGGGAGACAGTTTAGTAACCTACTTTCTCTCAGATTCAGTTCCTTCATTTAAAACGGTGACTCTCAGAACAATGACTGTGGGCGCTTAGTGCAGGTGGCTGTGGCACAGGAAGAAGGAAGGCCTCTGCAGAGACTCACTGGGTCTTATATCAAGAGTTCCTTTCCTTTCCTTTTTCTTTCTTTTCTCCTCTCTTCTTTTCTTTTTTGGAACTGGGGATTGAACCCTGGGACATTCTACCTCCAAGCTATACCCCCAGCTGTTTTTTTTTTTTGGCACTGGGGATTGAACCCAGGGGTATTCTACTCTGAGCTATACCTTCAGCCTGATTTTATTTTTATTTTGAAACAGGGTCTTGCTAGGTTGATGAGAGTCTCACTACTTGCTGAGGCTGTCCTTGAACCTGTGATCTCCCTGTCTCAGCCTCCCAATAACCAGGATTACAGGCATGTGCCACCATGCCTGGCTCAGGGTTTCTTTAAAAGAGCCAAGTGAAGCCGTAATCCCAGTACTTGGGAGGCTGAGACAGGAGGATCACAGGTTCGTGGCCAGCCTCAGCTACTTAGGCCCTCTACAACTTGGTAAGACCCTGTTTCAAAATAAAAAAAATAATAAAATAGGACTGGGGGTGTAGCTCAAAGTAGAATGCCCCTGAGGTGTGGTGGTGTATGCTTATAATCCCAGTACTTGGGAGGCTGAAACAGGAGGATCAAAGACAGCCTCAGCAATTTAGCAAGGCCCTCTGCAACTTAGTGAGACTCTGTTTCCAAATAAAAAATAAAATAGGACTGGGGGTGTATCTCAGAGGTAGAATGCCCCTGGGTTTGAGCCCCAGGAACACACACACACACACACACACACACACACACACACACAGCCAAGTGACAGAAGTGAGGCAGGGATCCTCAGTGTGGGTAGAATTCAGTGTGCAGGAGGACTGGGAGTCACTGCAGGAGCACTGTGGTCAGGATGCCTGAATGGATGCTACGACATAGACTGTTTCTCTCCCTGCTCCCACTTTTCATTTTCTATGGCGGGGTTGGTGCTAAGGCCAGATTATTTCATAGGTCTGAAGAAAAATTCTGTCAGAGTCAAAGACACGGAAATTGTCTCCTAATGTCTGGTTTGGATTATGAGTTAAGCCAGTGACTATAAAACAGAATTATTTTCTGCTCAATTCAAAGAGCATATATGATCCAAGAGGGTGTCTTATGGCCTGGCTGTCATTCTGCTCTATCTAGCAGAGCTGATATTCTAACCACATACAAATTTAGATTCCTTTTAACTTTTTGAAGTAATCAATGTCAAAACTTCCATAAAAAGTAGTTTAAAAAATCCACATTGTGAAGAAACTGAAAATATGTCAAATTATATTAAGCATCATGTAGATGGAATTATTCAAAGGGCAATAACATAATTTGAAAAGTCACTGCTGTCAACTTTAGATAATGTCAGCTTTAAAAAATGGAATGTTAAAAAACACCCTGGAAAAAAAGAACAGCACTGTATATAAAATAATAGTGCCACAAAACATCCACCTCCCTTTTCCTGACAGGAGTGGAAAGGTCACAATTAAGTGGAAAGCCACTGTAGCTCTGGTTGAGAAAAGCAGGGAGGAAATTTTTCTTCATATCATTGTCAAGGGCTAACCATTTTGGGATCAAGTGTTCCTGTTCAGGATAACTTTAATGCCCAAACCTAAGAAAATCTGATATTTAGCTTTCACCACCTGAAGGCTGTTATCAAAGAGCTTACACAAAAAACAAAACTTGGAGATAATTTAAAAGCTTTTACTATTTATGCCTTTGTATAATGGTTAAAAACCTTTGGATAATACATAGACATACTGTTTCCAATAATACAGAATTAAAGTTCTAGGTACTTTGGGGGAACGTGGAGATGGATCAGAGAAAGATTCTGTTATCAAAATTAAAGTTGAGCATGGGAGACCAGATATGGGCACAACTAATGTAAGACAGAGTGGAAAGTGTTCCAGTGTTCTAAGAGTACAAGGAGTGCTGTGGGAACAGAGGAGGGGCAAACTTAGCATTTATTCTCCCCAAGGTGAACTCCTGAAAGCAATAGCAATTGATTTCGGTCTTTAAAGAATAGTGACATTTGGAAATGTGGAGAGGAGAGTCAAGGGCAATCTGAGACGTAAGGTTGGGAGATTGTATGAAAACACCAACTGAATTTGGTTTTCTGGGGGAATCTGCAAACTGTGAAATCCAAACACACTTATGAAATCCATTTTGGGGTTTCATCATCAGTGACTCCTAATGACCTATAATCTAGAGACAACTGTTAGTAAAACAAACAACAATCATATGACATTGTGGTTTACTGGAGGATGGTTCCTAATCCTTCTCTTCCTGCTAGCACATTAGCCAGTTAGGTTCTTGCTAGTGATACAATTTAATCCTTCCCAATTCAGTGGCTTAAATGAGTTAATGCAATACCCAGTAAAGATATGTCTATGAATATATCTTAAGAAAGCAATAAAAATATGGTCAAATATTTAATGATGATGAGAATCATTGTATTATTTAAATGAAATATGTCCATGTTCCATATAGAGGGAATGTTAAATTATTATACTTTAGTGAGATAAATGCAGGTACTAAAAATTAGTTCTTTCGATGAATTTTTAATGATACATAAAACAGTAATGGTCTAATGTTTCATGATATAAGACACACAAAAAAGCAGTTTAAAAGATTACATATATAACATGTGCCCAATTTTGGATCTAAGACTTATTTTTAACAAAGGAATTTCAGCTGAGGGAATGAACCAAAATGATTTGGGAAATGGAAACACTGTTTTCTGATAAGTATTTTGTCAAGATAATATATGCTTTCGGTTTGATAGGAAAATGTATAAAAATAGTTTTCCTGAGTTCTGTTGACATGGCTGATTCCCCATATTATCTTCATCCCTCAATTCAAGTTCATGTTATTAAAAGACAAAATGTTGCAATGAAAAATTTAAATGCAATAGCCAATTTCAAAATGAAGAGAGTTCCCTGGGTGCTGAAAGCATGGAAGGCATGTGAAGCACATGTGTGACTTCCTAAGTTGGTATCACAGTGTTTCAGGACATTATTGGTCTGGAAATAGACTTATGGGACTAGTGGCTGAAGATTTAATATCTGTATCCATTTGAGCATGGAAGGTATGGCCTTGGACCCTTGGGAGAGAGGAAACTAAATCCCCTCTCTGTGGAGCTAGAACGTGCGAACTGCTGTGCTCTTAGTGAAAGAGGACTAGAAGCAGCTTGTCTGTCCACCCAGGGGAGTGATCTGAAGCATCTCTCTACCCTTGAGAATTTAGAGACCCAGCTTGTGTCTCGTGTGAGTGGAGTTCAAATTTGTATTTACCCAAGTAGTTCCCGAACCCTTGAGCCAAGAAATAGCATAAAAATAGGGAACACTTTGTTATGACGTGTAGAAAAATGTACCAAACCTCTCTGTAGCAGCTCTTCTGTAACACAGGATGCACAGCATTCCCACAGGGCCCCGGTGGGCCCCCACTAAATCCCTGCTGTAAATGTGCTCCTGGTGGAAAACACAGACCCATAAGGAAGGAGAGACTGAATAAGAGAATTAGCAATCCACATATTTGAGATCAACAAGCTGAAAGATATTAAAGCATGTTTAAAATGATAAAATAGGTAACTTGACCCCGTGGCCAGTCACGTTGATTCATAAAATTAACATTGCAGCCTTGAACCCAGACTGGTGTGTCTTTCTCCGCCCTCTAGTTTTATTTACTTGACTTGAGTCGGCGATTTGATGTGATTAGTGACTCGCCAAGCAAAGTCGAAGGTGAAGCCCTCTGAAAAGACTAAAGAGAGTGGCTGGTTTTGAGGTTGCTAATTCCTGTGGCTTCCTTTATGAGGAATCACTTGTCTTTTCAAATTAAATAGGACACATTGATTACAATGAATTTAAGGTCCTTGAAAAGTGAGGTTTTTAGATTCCCTTATCTAAAAGACTCAAGTTAACAAGACTGTCTAAACTTTAATTTTTTAGTTTTTTAGACTTAAATAATTGAAGTGTTTAAGAAAACAAATCCCAACACTCCTTACGTTCTTTTGAGTATATCATTCCTCAATGGAGCTCGGCTTCCTTTTAAAGCTTCTTTTCTTAGTAATCACCATGAGAAACCTGTGTCCTCCTGGGCAAGAAGCCATGTCTTGTCAGGGAGCCACTTTTCCTTTTGCCCAGTGACATCAATTCTTTCACTTGGGCAGAATGTGAAGGACAAATGTACAAAAAAGTAGCCAACTTGGAAAACCTTTAGGCATAGGCAATCCTACCATAACCACCTCAATGCAAGACTTAACAAAACAAAAACAAATGAGCAAAAAACAAGGGAGTTTTCTTTTTTTGGGCGGGGGATACTGGGGATTGAGCCCAGGGGTATTCTACTTCTGAGCTACACCCCAGCCCTTTTTATTTTTATTTTTATTTTTTGTTTCTGAAACAGGGTCTCTGCTAGGTTGCTAAGAGTCTCACTAAGTTGCTGAGGCTGTCCACGAACCTGTGATCCTCCTGTCTCAGCTCTTATACCTGTAATCCCAGTACTTGGGAGCTGAGACAGGAGAATTGCAGGTTCGAGGACAGCCTCAGCAATGTAGGGAGAGTCTCAGAAACCTAGTGACACCCTGTTTCAAAACAAAACCTTTAAAAAGGACTGGGGGTGTAGCTTGGGGGTAGAACTCCCCTGAGTTCAATCCCCAGTTCCACAATAAATAAATAAATAAAACACATACATACAAACACATGTATTGGTCATTAACATTTTTTTTCACCTAGTGACACACACATGATTTGTTCATGAAGTTTGTCAATAGTGCCAGTCATTGTTCCAGGTCTGGGCATTTATCAGTGAACAAAAAGGATAATGCCTCTTCCTTTGTGGAGATTACACTGTAATTGGGCCAGACCGAAAGGAAACAAAATGAATAAGAAAATCATAGAGTTGTTAAAAAGTATTAAGTTCTCTGGAGCAAAATAAAGCAAAGAAAAGGGAGAAGTTATTCCTTTAGATAGGATGTTCAGGGAAGGACTCACTGAGAAGGTGATATATGGGCTAAGATCCGAATACACCGAAGGGACGAGCCATGTAGATATTTGGGCAAAGAGTAATTCAGGTACAGAGTGCAGAATCTATGATGGCAGAAAAAAAAATCAGAGAATACAGAAGGATTTATAATGAAAAGCAAGGGACACTTGTTCCACTTTTTCTTCCTGCAGTCCCACTGCCCAAAGGCAACCATCTTATTTCTTCTCAATTGTTTTTGTTTTCAGTTCTGGTGGTTACTTCCAGGTCCCTAACTAATATGGTCCTATAGCTCCATCTTGATTTATCAACTTTAAATGTTATCTGTTAAACCCTTTCATCAGAGGAGGATTTAGTTCACACCATTCCACCTCTTCTCCTGACTCCTTCCAATATTTAATAGATATACATAAGTTTTAGTCATGACATTAGTTACCATTATAATTTCAGTATGCTTAGACCTCTGTTTCCGGTCCCTTTGATTTTATGCAGAAAGAACAGTTGGAATGGGGAAGTGCAGACAGATCATGGGGTTGAACAAAGGTCAGAAGTCTGGATACAGGCACAAAGTCCAGAGCCTTTGGAAAGGTTCACGGAGTTCAAAGCTGATTAGAGTCTAGTCAGCCTGTATGGACAAAAATGATGAAATGTAGGCAGTATTGGTCAAAGTGCAAACAGAGATTAAGAGTGGCCAGTATAGGTGGGTCTGGGCTGGTGAGGGGAACTCTTCATGGGAAGACTAGAGTTTAAGGACAAGAAACGTGAACATCTAGAGAGACTGAGGTCCTGAATTCTCTTCTGTGAGCAAAGAAGTGCTTTCTATGGCCATACTCTAGCTCTTTGTTGGTATTCTGTGACACTTGTTTCGCTATTTGATGTGAGATCCCATATGTACTTCCTACATTCTATTCTAAATCTCAAGAAGGCTGCCCCTGGAGAATGCATTTCTCAAGCAAGCTTCTTTGCCAACTGGCTTCTATTTATGTTCACCCCTGGGGAGCCTCGGAAGGAGGTTGAAGAGAAAAAAGAAAAGAAGACAGGGTATTTTATCCCTGTTTCTCTGCTTCAGGGAGGGTTAAGTTTCTAGACTCTGCACAGGTTGCCCTGGCTTCTCTGTTTTGATAACACTGTTGTAGCAACTTCTTGCTATTTCGAATCTCTGGGTTATCTCACTTTTCTTTGTTTAGCCTCTTAACTTTTCCAGCACTTTATATCTGGTTCCCTGTAGGAACTTATCTGCGTTGAACCAGTTGGCATGGGCTCTGTTTTCCTGAGTGGAACCCGATTAACATATGCTCTAGACACTGAAGACATTTTTCCCATTACTAAAATAAACCCATTGATTCCTGTCTAGTTAATGTAGCTAGAACTAGATTTTAGACAGATTCTGTATCATTGTTACTATTTTTTAAACCTGAAACTTGATTAGTGTCAAATGCCTCTGACATACTCTAGCAATGGCACCTCAGACAAAATGTTGGACACTGAAATTACCTTTGGTTGTTGTCAGCCCAGATGGAGTGTGTCAAGTGGTGATACATGTATAAAATGTTGTAGAACAGTGACAGTTTTGATGTAAATAAATCACTTGAGCATATGGCATCTACCCAGCTCTTTTCAGAGAAACAACTCTGGGAGTGTTGGCTAAAACATGAACTTTATAATTACAAAACATTACCCGATAACTAGTGACTAAGCAGCATAACTCATATCTCTTAGGAAGTTCCTGAGGTAATCAAGGGAATTATGGGCTGGAAAGTTGTTTTCACTAAAATTCTTGGCAATGTCATAGAATCAAAGATAAAATACAGGGTCAGTAAACATAAAATAAATATAACCCATTGTGAAAAGTTACTTAAGGCAAGGCTTTACATGTAATAGACACTAGCAAACAAGTGTGGGATTTTGGAGAAATGGACTTTTTTTTGGCGGGGGGGGATATGAATGAATATAGAAAAACTAATTACGATTATTTAGACATTGATTTATCACCACAGTTCATTACAGTCTAATTTGTTACTGAAAAACCTGACTTACATCTCCATCAAAATATATTTTATTACATAAATTAGGATGTATATGTGGTGGTGCAGGCCTGTACTCCCAGTACTTGGGAGGCTGAGACAGGAGGATCACAGGTTCAAAGACAGCCTCAGCAACATAGTGAGACTCTCAGCAGCCGAGCAAGATCCTGTTTCCAAACAAAATGTAAAAAGGGCTGGGGGTGTAGCTTGGAGGTAAAATGCCTCTGGGTTCAATATCCAGTACCACACACACAGAAAAGATATATGTGGAAAAGAAGATCCAAGATGTCATCGGTGTAAGGACCCCTAGACGAGCCTGTCTGTAATTTGTTTCAGCGGCTTTGAACTGAGCAACATATCACATCTCATACCACCTTCATGGAAGATGGGAACTAATATCTACAAGGTCACACTTCAACACAAAGACTGAAAAAAAAGAAAAAAAATACAAATAACCAGAGACATGAGAATAATAGCCGCAGACTGCACTGGTCCACGGGATGAGTCCGCGGGATGAGTCCGTGGGCAGAGTCCGTGGGCAGAGTTGGTGGGCGAGTTGTGGCAGGCCCAGTCGGCGGGCCTTCTCAGCGGGCCAAGGCAGCGGCCCAGTTGGTGCTGACAGGAAAACTTGGAAGAACCAAAAACTTAAAATCAGCAACCTGAGACTGACTTCACATGCATCAGGACCACTAGATACAGTACTCTACAACCCCGCGACTACAGGATCTGAAAGGACGACCATAGCCACTTCCACAGCCCATTTCAACACCCAATCTGCCACGCGCCAGCCCAGCAACAAATACGGCTACCAGAAACCACCAGCAAGGAAATGGGATTGCTGTGAGGCCAGCAACATCGAAAGCAACCCACATCTCTCCACCTGCAGCTGTGGCAAAGTCCATCTCCTTCGTCAGTGGTCTGGGGCGGTGATCCGGAGCGGGGTCCATCAAGATCGTAAGTTAAGGGGCTGTCCCAGTGGGACACCGCCCCTTGGACCCACAGAGACTTGCGTGGCAAGGAAATAGACTCACGCAGGCCTGAGACTTAGCAAATCACCCGAGCAGAGGTGGGGTGGGGGGTACTGTCAGTAGAAGCAAAAGGGCAGACAACCCCTAAAGTCATCCAGGAGGGAGGGAATTACAGCCCACAGTTTACAGAGCACTACTAGGAACTGCAGGGACCAACACAGGGCACCCAGCCATGGTGACTGGGCAAATAACTCAGCCTACCGAGGCACAAGCTTGGAAAGCAACAAACTTGTGCCTGGCCGTGTTTGGGTGTTGTGAACACCAACACCAGAGGCCAGAGAGGGCGCAAGTGATTGCAGCCACCAGAATAGCAGTGGGATCCCTGGGGCTAAAAGAACTGAACCACCCAAGCCCCAGGCTTGGAACTGTACAATCTCTCCCTGCCATTCCCTAGTCCTTGGGCAGAGAGAGCCAGTGGCACCATCTTGCTCAGGCTGCACCTGGAGGCCAAGAGGCCAGAGGCCTGGAAGGGCCTTACGTGATCATAGTTACAGCTGGGAGCTGGATACTCTCTCCACCAGCAGAGCTTATATCAGGCATGCATGATTGCCAGTGACTGAAATACCTTGCATGACCTCAACAAGTGGATCAGGGCAGTGTACCAGGGGCCATCAAAGAGCAGTGAATTGGGCCACAAGCTCAGAACATAGCAATCGCTGACTTTGCTGAGCCTAAACCCACCAGCCACAGAAGCCAGGTGACAGTGCTCTGCAGTATCATGGGCTTACTCTGCATAAGCAGAGCAGCAGTGGTGGCCATGGAGCACTAATCCCCAACCAGAAGGCTGCAGGCTCTAAACAGAATAGCATAGTCTCTAGCCCAGCAGAGTTTGGGCCTGGAGAGCACAGCGGCTGGCAGCAAATGAGAGACTCCTCTTTGCCTGCACTAAGAACTATATCTAGTTAAAGAGGCTCTTGGGGACAAACTCAAGAGATTGATTATATGAGTCAGATTGGTACAGGCAAATATGTACCCCCCAGCATAGACCTTATTATATAGGGAAAACAAATAGACACAGGTCTTACACACAAAGAGGAAGAAGATGCTGCAGCAACAGAAACACAAAATTGAGAACACTGAAAATGTGAGAATGAGGAACAGCGAGGAAACAATAAACTCTCACAATGCAACAAGGGAGCCTACTGATACTGATCTGCAGGAAATGCAAGATGGAGAATTCCAAGTTCTGATCTTCAAAATGATGAAAGGCCCCAAAGAAAGCATACAGGAGATGAAGGAGGAAATTGATACTCTAAGAAAGAATCAGAAAGAAACTTTGAATGAAATGAAGGAGTCAATAAATGAATTGAAGACTGCAATAGAAAACAACTCTGGTAGTCTTGACCACATGGAAAACAGGGTGTCACTCCTGGAAGGCAGTTTATTCAAAACAGAAAACACAGTCAATGATATGCAGAAGATTTTACAAGAACACACCCTACCATCCAAGAAATACAAGACAATACAAGACGTCCTAATTTAAGGATAAAAGGCATTGAAGAAGGGTTAGAAGCACAGACCAAGGGTATCAGAAACCTCTTCAGAGAAATAATTTCAGAGAATTTTCCAAATATAGAAAAAGATGTGGACATTCACATACAGGAGACATACAGAACACCGTTAAGACAAGACCAAAGAAGGACCTCCCCACACACATAATAATCAAAATGACTAACATAGAGGCCAAGGAAAGAATCTTAAAAGCAGGAAGAAGAAAAGAACAGGTGACATACAGGAGCAAAACAATTAAAATCACTCCAGACTTCTCAATGCAAGTCAGGGATGCCAGGAGGGATTGGTATGAAGTACTCCAGATGCTGGAAGAAGACAACTTACAACCAAGACTGATATATCCAGCAAAGTTATCATTCAAAATTGATGGAGAAATAAAAATGTTCCAATACAAGGAAAAACTTAAAGAATTCATGAGGACTAAGCCAGCACTAGAGAAAATCAAAAGGAATAAAACACAATGAAGAAAAAACAAGCAAATTTCAGAATCAGAGAAGAGGTGCACTCTACCAGGTGGACAACTAAGCAAGGAAATTCAAGACTCACATCAAACGGAGAATAGAACTGAAATGACAGGAAACAAAAATTATATCTCAATAATAACATTGAATGTCAAAGGACTTAACTCCCCAATTAAAAGGCATAGACTGGCAATGTGGATTAAAAAACAACCCAACTATATGCTGCTTACAAGAAACTCACCTTCTAGCCAACGATACTCATATGCTAAAGGTGAAAGGATGGAAAAAGATATACCATGCAAATGGGGATTGAAAACAAGCAGCGGTAGCCATGCTTATATCTGACAAAACAGACTTTAAAACACATCAGAAGAGACAAAGCAGGACACTTCTTTCCTTCTTCCACGTGGCTCCAGACCAGAAGGCCATTCTGCTGGTTTCAGATCCAAACGCCCAACACCTACCAGATTCTTTTTGTTAAGTCTTGCTTCCGTCTGCTTCTTGTAGGTTCACAAGAGGCTCTGGGGTTCCCACACCACCACCAGCCCTGGGACAACCCTTCCCACCAGGGTCCTGCACTGCCACTGTGCCAGTTTGGGAAAATTGCTCTGATATTAATTTCTAGTAAAATGTAAAAGGCAGTCATGCAGGCAGGAAGAGGTGGTAGCCCTGTTACATTCCAAGAGCTCCCCCCTCCCTTCTTCTTCTGCCCCTTTGTTCTAAATGATTAACCCATAGTAAGAATGTAAAGACAATTGAAGCCTCTAGCCTTAGAAGCATGCAGAGACTTAAGAGCACCATAGAGGCAGTTAGGCATTAGCCCTAAGATCACAGTGACTCTGCCTAGCACATTTTTTTCTTTTTTGCGGTACTGGGGATTGAACGCAGGGGCATTCTACCTCCGCGCTACACCCCCGGTCCTATTTTTTATACTTTATTTTGGAACCGGGTCTTATGAAGTTGTGGAGGGCCTCACTAAGGAGAGAGAGAGAGAGAGAGAGAGGGGGGGGGGAGAGACAGAGAG